>JAULAV010003500.1:0-31491 GCA_030789695.1 Scilla litardierei
CATGTGTATATGCCGCATGATGCCTCGTCTCAAATGATGTGAGCACTACTCCCAAGCGCAGGAGATCGTACAAGTAATAATCCTGGTGAGTCCAGGTATCGTATCCACGGGACAACTCACCTGCAAAACCATGAACTTCAGTTTGTAAAGAGTACTAAAATGATAATAACCAACCACCTAAAGATATAAGGATATAGGTTCAAGAGTTTCAAATAACAAAAGAAAATCCTACGATAATTACGGGGAAGGCAATATTGGGGTATCGATATGAAGAGAATGTGTTGGTTGTGATTTCGTTAGGATCAATGCAATCAATGATTATCATACCTTTTCTATAACTCAACGTTTCGTCTGGTCAGGGCACGAGAACGTCAAAAAATATCACGATAAACGAACATCGAAAATTGCCTTAAGTACGCATACAATACTAGTTTCATGAGAAAAATAAGCTTATGTGCCCGCAAGGATCACCACGAGTACGTCCGCGAAGATCGTATTCGATCCAAGTACACCAACAACGAATATACTTGAATAATACATGTTGAAACTAGCAAAATACGCGATATAACGTGCAAATTAGGGCGAAAATATATTAAAATCAGATATTTCAGAGATCTAACAACATCACAACCAGCACATGAGGGTATTAGCCACGCATGGAGGGTAGATAATCAATTTTCATAGCCAAATACATCATCAATACATCAAAATACAAGCTAAATCGCCAAATACAAGGTAAAGTTTAGAATTTTATCACCAATTCTCTCCAATTGAACACCAAACTCCTTCAGATAGTAGATCTAGCCTCTGTCCCCCGGTCCCCCAAATTTGGTGGCGAAATACGGCTCTAAGAGTCCCCAATACGCCAGAATACGCTCAAAACCCCTAGAAATACCTTATATATTACGCATTGCGGGTTTAAAGTTACTAACGGGTTCAAATACCCGCATCCGCGAAGCACCTCAAATATGGACCGTCCGATCTGGGCGGGATCTATCGTGGACGTGCCACGTATTCGTCAATTTTCGCGCCCCGCACGCTTCCGGTCGGAGTCGCTTTTGGACCGTTGGATCGTAATCCAACGATCAGATCTTTGTCGCTTCGCGAATCCGTATTCGAGCTGCTCTTCTCTTCGATTACAGCCGTCCGATCATGATCCATCGGACGTTGTAATGCCACGTCTACCGCTCGCGTTCGAAATCGATATCGAAGCGGAGTCCATCTCCGCCGTCCATTCGAGCGGCAAACTCCTGGATGCTCACCACGTGGCCAGTTGAGCGAGCCTCCGCTCCGCTGCTTGGGCGTTGCTGTCATCCGTTCGATCACGATCGAACGGTACGTATTGAGCCACGTCGCCCGCTTGATTTTGAATTCAAGCTTGGCATTCGGTCCGTTGGATCACGATCGGAGGGTTGATGCGGAGCCACGTCGCCCGTATGATTTCGATCAGATCCGCTTCGTTCTCCGCCGCACGATTTTGTCCCAACGGCTTGGATGATGTCGCGTGGCGTCGTAGAGTGATGCGGCATATATACGCTGTATTTATTGCGTATATTGACTGTATTTCTTCGTATTTCAGCCTTCAAAAATGTATTCTGTATTCAATAAATCACAGTAATTAGCACAGATCTCAGAAAATTACAAATAAATAGTCGTTGAAATCGTGAGATCGAGACCAAGCCATGAAAAATATAAAAATGCAGAAATACTCACTACAATTTTATACTTTGTGCACAAATCAATGGTTTGCTCTAATAAATAATGATATACAAAATACAAACGTATTAGAGCCCAATTAAGCATCATATGAGCACAAAATAGGGCTAAATATGGGGTTAAATATGCAATATTCAACCCGAATCACACCCCCCAACTAGCGATTTGCTAGTCCCTAGCAAAAAGAGAGATGAAGACGGATGATTAATAAAAACAATAAATTCTATCAATCGCTTATGCCATGGCTCAATAACACGCTTTCCAACATGATCCTGACCATCAATATACACAATCCATGCACAAGATCAATCACATGAAATTTTCTCGAATTTAATTTGAGTAAAGAACATGCAAGCATCGTTTTGTGCAAGCGAAAATATAACACGTCATTATATTCTAGTCTTCTCATTTCCAAGAAATTGGCATCTCAAAAAGATCGTTCAAATCGTGGGAATTAAGGTTGCTTAGTTTATTCACCATTTCTTTTCGTTTATTAGTTCCGCGTAACGCGCATAAAGCAACATTTGCGAAAAAATGTATAACTTGGATCGCCCCATCAAATGAGTGAGGTTCCGGTCAATGGCTCCCAAATCAGACGATAATAGGGCATTAGGCCAAAAAGGGACCCCTCGGACTGTACTACTCGGGCCAACCAAGTTATTTATTTAGTGACACACTTATTCATTTCATTTTTTTTGCTATTTCTTCATCATTTTCTTTTCTTTTTTTAAGCAACTCAAAACCCATTCTTCGAACATAAACATTAATAACCACGGTCAAATTCCTCTTCAACTTGAAGACTATTCTAATAAATCATGTATACTTACGCTTTTTCATCACATTAGCATGCATGAAATAAATTCAAACTATTTCGAGATATTAATCATGGAAATTAAAAATTTTCATGAATAGCATATTAACGAGCAATTCCATGAAGGAATAAAAATTAATTCAAGCCATAAACAAATTTTAGAACTCAAATAACGCATAATCATTCACATTTGTGGTATAAGAAGGAGATATAAATGATGAGATTTGGTGGTTCATTCTTTTCTTGTTTGCCTTGTTTTTGAAAAAAAATCCTAAGGTCTCATACACACACTCCAACTAAAGATGGACATTGTCCTCAATGTCGAAAGGGGTACGAGTTTATTCAAGCAAGGAACCTAGAAAGCATATAAAATCTATACTACTGGAAAGAACACACCGTGGTCAAATGGCGGATCACGAATCTTTAATGGTGGAGGAAGTTGTTCAATTTGCTCCTTGCGCTCCTCGGCAGGTATCCTTCCTCCAAAAGCTAAATTGGACCCCAGCAACACAACTCCAAGCATCTCTATAAGCTGTTTACCAATGTCCTGCAAGAGATGAGTTATGTCAGTCCAAATTAGTTTAAAATTCCTTTCAACAAAAGTATTCCATATGCAGTCCTCAAAATAGGTGAAATAAATTAAAGCATGTTGACGACTACTCCCTGAAGGATATGCACCACTCTCGGCATGATGCTCAGTAATTAGAGAGAGGGGTAAATGATTTTTGGAAAAAACTGGGGGAGGGAATGGTTCGGGCTCTATAGCGATAATCTTTAAACTAGTGTCCCTAGCTGTCTCCCCCTCATGTTCATCCAAAATTGCTAGCTCGTCCTCTCTTTTTCACACACTTCCTGCCATGTCAATGTTTTCATTTGTGACTTCATCTTGGCATGGCTCGCTCGGTATACCTGTAATAGAAGATAAACTCACATTAGATTCTGGAAATTGAATTTCAAAGACATTACTTTCGTCTAAGCAAGTGGCAATCAGAGTAAGAATTTTTATGGATTTCTGAATCTGCCGACTCCGAGCAAGGAGGTTCTCTTGGAATTGATGGGATGTAGCCTCCTGTGTCTGAATGAGCAATTGAACTTCCTCTTTCAAGTGTTGCAAAGGTACGTCTACACTTTTCTCCCCTTGATCAAGGCTTGAAGGCTCCGTTGAATCGCATTCTGAAGTCTCTTTCATGATTTTTTCATTCTCTTGTAAAGACTTCATGTAATTCCACGCCTATGTCGGCGTCATGACTCCCAAGAATTCCTGCAGCTTTGGTCGTAGTCCACCTAGGAAGGACTCCATAAGCTCTTTCTTTGTGTACCTATGCTGCGGATAGCTCGATATTATGTCTGTGAACCTCCTCTAGGCCTGAAAGAAAGTTTCACAATCATTCTGATTAAAACCAACAATCTTAAGCTTCTCCTTCATATGTTTGTGTGCAGTATCGTACTCTGCATCATACTCATTGTTTGTGCGCTAAAAATTCATGTATTCTATATACTCCATATCCTCCAATTTTTTTGAAATTTTTTTATAAAGAGAAAACAAAAGAAAAAACTAATAAAAAATCCTAAACTATAAGATGGAAGGATCTCACCGAATGTTCCTCCAAACGAACTGAAATCGTAGATCGCAAGTACTGTTGTCCCCGGCAACGGCGCCAAAAACTTGCCTCGTCTCAAATGATGTGAGCACTACTCCCAAGCGCAGGAGATCGTACAAGTAATAATCCTGGTGAGTCCAGATATCGTATCCACGGGACAACTGACCTGCAAAACCATGAACTTCAGTTTGTAAGAGTACTAAAATGATAATAACCAACAACCGAAAGATATAAGGATATAGGTTCAAGAGTTTCAAATAACAAAAGAAAATCCTACGATAATTACGGGGAAGGTAATATTGGGGTATCGATATGAAGAGAATGTGTTGGTTGTGATTTCGTTAGGATCAATGCAAGCAATGATTATCAATACATTTTCTATAAGTCAACGTTTCGTCCGGTCAGGGCACGAGAACGTCGAAAAATATCACGATAAACGAACATCAGAAATTGCCTTAAGTACGCATACAATACTAGTTTCATGAGAAAAATAAGCTTATGTCTCCTCAAGGATCACCACGAGTACGTCCACAAAGATCGTATTCGATCCAAGTACACCAACAACGAATATACTTGAATAATTAATGTAGAAACTAGAAAAATACACGATATAACGTGCAGATCAGGGCGAAAAGATATTAAAATCAGAGATTTCAGAGATCTAACAACATCACAACCAACACATGAGGGTATTAGCCACGCATGGAGGGCAGAGAATCAATATTCAAAGCCAAATACATCATCAATACATCAAAATACGAGCTAAATACGCCAAATACAAGTTAAAGTTTAGAATTTTATCACCAATTCTCTCCAATTGAACCCCAAACTCCTTCAGATGGTAGATCTATTCTCTGTCCCCAGAGCCCCCAAATTTGGTGACGAAATACGGCTCTTAGAGCCCCCAAAACGCCAGAATACGCTCAAAAACCCTAGAAATACCTTACATATTACGCATTGCGGGTTTAAAGATACTAACGGGTTCAAATACCTGCATCCGCGAAGCACCTCAAATGTGGACCGTCTGATCTGGGCGGGATCTATCGTGGACGTGCCATGTATTCGTCAATTTTCGTGCCCCGCACGCTTCCGCTCGGAGTCGCTTTTGGACCGTTGATCGTAATCCAACATTCAGATCTTTGCCGCTTCACGAATCCGTATCCGAGCTGCTCTCGTCTTCGATTACAGCCGTACGATCATGATCCATCGGACACTGTAATGCCACGTCTACCGCTCGCGTTCGAAATCGATATCGAAGCGGAGTCCATCTCTGCCGTCTATTCGAGCGGCAAACTCCTGGATGCTCGCCACGTGGCCAGATGAGTGCGCCTCCACTCCACTGCTTGGGCGTTGCTGTCATCCATTTGATCGCGATCGAACGGTACGTATTGAGCCACGTCGCCCGCTTGATTTCGAATTCAAGCTTCGCATTCGGTCCGTTGGATCACGATCGGAGGGTTGATGCGGAGCCACGTCGCCCGTATGATTTCGATCAGATCTGCTTCGTTCTCCGCGGCACGAATTTGTCCCAACGGCTTGGATGATGCCGAGTGGCGTCGTAGAGTGATGCGGCGTATATACGCTGTATTTACGGCGTATATCGACCGTATTTCTTCGTATTTCAGCCTTCAAAAATGTATTCTGCATTCAATAAATCATAGTAATTAATACAGATCTCAGAAAATTACAAATAAATAGTCGTTGGAATCGTGAGATCGAGACCAAGCCATGAAAAATATAAAAATACAGAAATACTCACTACAATTTTATACTTTGTGCACAAATCAATGGTTTGCTCTAATAAATAATGATATACAAAATACAAACGTATTAGAGCTAAATTACGCATCATATGTGAATATGCAATATTCAACCCGAATCACACCCCCCAACTAGCGATTTGCTAGTCCCTATCAAAAAGAGCGATGAAGACGGATGATTAATAAAAACAATAAATTCTATCAATCGCTCATGCCATGGCTCAATAACACACTTTCCAACATGATCCTGACCATCAATATACACAATCCATGCACAAGATCAATCACATGAAATTTTCTCTAATTTAATTTGAATAAAGAACATGCAAGCATCGCTTTGCGCAAGCGAAAATATAACACGTCATTATATTCTAGTCTTCTCATTTCCAAGAAATTGGCATCTCAAAAAGATCGTTCAAATCGTGGGTATTGAGGTTGCTTAGTTTATTCACCATTTCTTTTCGTTTATTAGTTCCGCGTAACGCGCATAAAGCAACATTTACGGAAAAATGTATAACTTGGATCCACCCCTTCAAATGAGTGAGGTTCCGGTCAATGGCTCCTAAATCAGACGATAATAGGGCATTAGGCCAAAAAGGGACCCCCTCGGACTGTACAACTCGAGCCAACCAAGTTATTTATTTAGTGACACACTTATTCATTTCATTTTTTTTGCTATTTCTTCATCTTTTTCTCTTCTTTTTTTAAGCAACTCAAAACCCATTCTTCGAACATAAACATTAATAACCACGGTCAAATTCCTCTTCAACTTGAAGACTATTCTAATAAATCGTGTATACTTACGCTTTTTCATCACATTAGCATGCATGAAATAAATTCAAACTATTTCGAGATATTAATCATGGAAATTGAAAATTTTCATGAATAGCATATTAACGAGCAATTCCATGAAGGAATAAAAATTAATTCAAGCCATAAACAATTTTTAGAACTCAAATAACGCATAATCATTTGCATTTGTGGTAAAAGAAGGAGATATAAATGATGAGATTTGGTGGTTCATTCTTTTCTTTTTTGCCTTATTTTTGGAAAAAAAATACTAAGGTCTCATACACACCCCCCCCAACTAAAGATGGACATTGTCCTCAATGTCGAAAGGGGTACGAGTTTATTCAAGCAAGCAACCTAGAATGCATATAAAATCTATATTACTGGAAAGAACACACCGTGGTCAAATGGCGGATCACGAATCTTTAATAGTGGAGGAAGTTTTTCAAATTGCTCCTTGCGCTCCTCGGCAGGTATCCTTCCTCCAAAAGCTAAATTGGACCCCAGCAAAACAACTCCAAGCATCTCTATAAGCTGTTAACCAATGTCCTGCAAGAGATGAGTTATGTCAGTCCAAGTTAGTTTAAAATTCCTTTCAACAAAAGTATTCCATATGTAGTCTTCAAAATAGGTGAAATAAATTAAAGCATATTGACGACTACTCCCTGAAGGATATGCACCACTCTCGGCATGATGCTCAGTCATTAGAGAGAGGGGTAAATGATTTTGGGAAAAAACTGGGGGAGGGAATGGTTCGGGCTCTATAGCGATAATCTCTAAACCCGTGTCCCTAGCTGTCTCCCCCTTCTGTTCTTCCAAAATTGCTAGCTCGTCCTCTCTTTTGCGCACACTTCCTGCCATGTCAATGTTTTCATTTGTGACTTCATCGTGGCATGGATCGATCGGTAAACCTGTAATAGAAGATAAACTCACATTAGATTCTGGAAATTGAATTTCAAAGACATTACTTTCTTCTAAGCAAGTGGCAATCAGAGTAAGATTTTTAATGGGTTTCTGAATCTGCCGACTACGAGCAAGGAAGTTCTCTTGGAATTGATGGGATGTAGCCTCCTGTGTCTGAATGAGCAATTGAACTTCCTCTTTCAAGTGTTGCAAAGGTACGTCTACACTTTGCTCCCCTTGATCAAGGCTTGAAGGCTCCATTGAATCGCATTCTGAAGTCTCTTTCATGATTTCTTCATTCTCTTGTCAAGACTTCATGTAATTCCACGCCTCTGTCGGCGTCCTGACTCCCAAGAATTCCTGCAGCTGTGGTCGTAGTCCACCTAGGAAGGACTCCATAAGCTCTTTCTTTGTGTACCCATGCTGCGGATAGCTCGATATTATGTCTGTGAACCTCCTCTAGGCCTGAAAGAAAGCTTCACAATCATTCTGATTAAAACCAACAATCCTAAGCTTCTCCTTCATATGTTTGTGTGCAATATCGTACTCTGCATCATACTCATTGTTTGTGCGATAAAAATTCATGTATTCTATATAGTCCATATCCTCCATTTTTTTTGAAATTTTTTTATAAAGAGAAAACAAAAGAAAAAACTAATAAAAAAATCTTAAACTATAAGATGGAAGGATCTCACCGAATGTTCCTCCAAACGAACTGAAATCTTAGATCGCAAGTACTGTTGTCCCCAGCAACGGCGTCAAAAACTTGCCTCGTCTCAAATGATGTGAGCACTACTCCCAAGCGCAAGTAATAATCCTGGTGAGTCCAGGTATCGTATCCACGGGACAACTGACCTGCAAAACCACAAACTTCAGTTTGTAAAGAGTACTTAAATGATAATAACCAACCACCTAAAGATATAAGGATTTAGGTTCAAGAGTTTCAAATAACAAAAGAAAATCCTACAATAATCACGGGGAAGGAAATATTGGGGTATCGATATGAAGATAATGTGTTGGTTGTGATTTCGTAAGGATCAATGCAATCAATGATTATTAATACCTTTTCTATAACTCAACGTTTCGTTTGGTCAGGGCACGAGAACGTCGAAAAATATCACGATAAACGAACATCGAAAATTGCCTTAAGTACGCATACAATACTAGTTTCATGAGAAAAATAAGCTTATGTGTCCGCAAGGATCACCACGAGTACGTCCGCAAAGATCGTATTCAATCCAAGTATACCACCAACGAATATACTTGAATAATACAGGTAGAAACTAGCAAAATACGCGATATAACGTGCAAATTAGGGCGAAAAGATATTAAAATCAAAGATTTCAGAGATCAAACAACATCACAACTAGCACATGAGGGTATTAGCCATGCATGGAGGGTAGAGAATCAATATTCATAGCCATATACATCATCAATACATCAAAATACGAGCTAAATACGACAAATACAAGGTAAAGTTTAGAATTTTATCACCAATTCTCTCCAATTGAACCCCAAACTCCTTCAGATAGTCGATCTAGCCTCTGTCCCCAGGGCCCCCAAATTTGGTGGCGAAATACGGCTCTTAGAGTCCCTAATACCCCAGAATACGCTCAAAAACCCTAGAAATACCATATATATTACGCATTGCGGGTTTAAAGTTACTAACGGGTTCAAATTCCCGCATCCGCAAAGCGTCTCAAATGTGGACCATCCGATCTGGGCGGGATCTATCGTGGACGTGCCACGTATTCGTCAATTTTCGCGCCCCGCACGCTTCTGCTCGGAGTCGCTTTTGGACCGTTAATCGTAATCCAACGGTTAGATCTTTGCCGCTTCGCGAATCCATATCCGAGCTGCTCTCGTCTTCGATTACAGCCGTCCGATCATAATCCATCGGACGCTGTAATGCCACATCTACCACTCACGTTCGAAATCGATATCGAAACAGAGTCCATCTCCGTCGTCCATTCGAGCGGCAAACTCCTGGATGCTTGCCACGTGGCCAGATGAGCACGCCTGCGCTCCACTGCTTGGGCGTTGCTGTCATCCGTTCGATCGCGATCGAACGGTACGTATTGAGCCACGTCGCCCGCTTGATTTCCAATTCAAGCTTCGCATTCGGTCCGTTGGATCACGATCGGAGGGTTGATGCGGAGCCACGTCGCCCGTATGATTTCGATCAGATCCGCTTCGTTCTCCGCCGCACGATTTTGTCCCAACGGCTTGGATGATGTCGCGTGGCATCGTAGAGTGATGCGGCGTATATATGCTGTATTTACGGCATATATCGACCGTATTTCTTCGTATTTCAGCCTTCAAAAATGTATTCTGCATTCAATAAATCACAGTAATTAGCACAGATCTCAGAAAATTACAAATAAATAGTCGTTGGAATCATGAGATCGAGACCAAGCCATGAAAAATATTAAAAAAATACAGATATACTCACTACAATTTTATACTTTGTGCACAAATCAATGGTTTGCTCTAATAAATAATGATATACAAAATACGAACGTATTATAGCCCAATTAAGCATCATATGAGCACAAAATAGGGCTAAATAGGGGGATAAATATGCAATATTTAACCCGAATTACACTCCCAACTAGCGATTTGCTAGTCCCTAGCAAAAAGAGCGATGAAGACAGATGATTAATAAAAACAATAAATTCTATCAATCGCTTATGCCATGGCTCAATAACACGCTTTCCAACATGATCCTGACCATCAATATACACAATCCAAGCACAAGATCAATCACATGAAATTTTCTCTAATTTAATTTGAATAAAGAACATGCAAGCATCGTTTTGCGCAAGCGAAAATATAACACGTCATTATATTCTAGTCTTCCCATTTCCAAGAAATTGGCATCTCAAAAAGATCGTTCAAATCGTGGGTATTGAGGTTGCTTAGTTTATTCACCATTTCTTTTCGTTTATTAGTTCCGCGTAACGCGCATAAAGCAACATTTGCGGAAAAATGTATAACTTGGATCGCCCTCTACAAATGAGTGAGGTTCTGGTCAATGGCTCCTAAATCAGACGATAATAGGGCATTAGGCCAAAAAGGGACCCCCTCGGACTGTATAACTCGAGCCAACCAAGTTATTTATTTAGTGACACACTTATTCATTTCATTTTTTTGCTATTTCTTCATCTTTTTCTCTTCTTTTTTAAGCAACTCAAAACCCATTCTTCGAACATAAACATTAATAACCACGGTCAAATTCCTCTTCAACTTGAAGACTATTCTAATAAATCGTGTATACTTACGCTTTTTCATCACATTAGCATGCATGAAATAAATTCAAACTATTTCGAGATATTAATCATGGAAATTGAAAATTTTCATGAATAGCATATTAACGAGCAATTCCATGAAGGAATAAAAATTAATTCAAGCCATAAACAATTTTTAGAACTCAAATAACGCATAATCATTTGCATTTGTGGTTAAAGAAGGAGATATAAATGATGAGATTTAGTGGTTCATTCTTTTCTTTTTTGCCTTGTTTTTGGAAACAAAATACTAAGGTCTCATACACACCCCCCCAACTAAAGATGGACATTGTCCTCAATGTCGAAAGGGGTACGAGTTTATTCAAGCAAGGAACCTAGAAAGCATATAAAATCTATACTACTGGAAAGAACACACCGTGGTCAAATGGCGGATCACGAATCTTTAATGGTGGAGGAAGTTGTTCAATTTGATCCTTGCGCTCCTCGGCAGGTATCCTTTCTCCAAAAGCTAAATTGGACCCCAGCAACACAACTCCAAGCATCTCTATAAGCTGTTTACCAATATCCTGCAAGAGATGAGTTATGTCAGTCCAAATTAGTTTAAAATTCCTTTCAACAAAAGTATTCCATATGTAGTCATCAAAATAGGTGAAATAAATTAAAGCATATTGACGACTACTCCCTGAAGGATATGCACCACTCTCGACATGATGCTCAGTCATTAGAGAGAGGGGTAAATGATTTTGGGAAAAAACTCGGGGAGGGAATGGTTCGGGCTCTTTAGCGATAATCTCTAAACCCGTGTCCCTAGCTGTCTCCCACTTCTGTTCTTCCAAAATTGCTAGCTCGTCCTCTCTTTTGCACACACTTCCTGTCATGTCAATGTTTTCATTCGTGACTTCATCGTGGCATGGCTCGATCGGTATACCTGTAATAGAAGATAAACTCACATTAGATTCTGGAAATTGAATTTCAAAGACATTACTTTCTTCTAAGCAAGTGGCAATCAGAGTAAGATTTTTAATGGATTTCTGAATCTGCCGACTCCGAGCAAGGAAGTTCTCTTGGAATTGATGGGATGTAGCCTCCTGTGTCTGAATGAGCAATTGGACTTCCTCTTTCAAGTGTTGCAAAGGTACGTCTACACTTTGCTCCCCTTGATCAAGGCTTGAAGGCTCCGTTGAATCGCATTCTGAAGTCTCTTTCATGATTTCTTCATTCTCTTGTAAAGACTTCATGTAATTCCACGCCTCTGTCGGCGTCATGACTCCCAAGAATTCCTGCATCTGTGGTTGTAGTCCACCTAGGAAGGACTCCATAAGCTCTTTCTTTGTGTACCCATGCTGCGGATAGCTCGATATTATGTCTATGAACCTCCTCCAGGCCTGAAAGAAAGCTTCACAATCATTCTGATTAAAACCAACAATCTTAAGCTTCTCCTTCATATGTGTGTGTGCAATATCGTACTCTGCATCATACTCATTGTTTGTGCGATAAAAATTCATGTATTCTATATAGTCCATATCCTCCATTTTTTTTGAAATTTTTTTATAAAGAGATAACAAAAGAAAAAACTAATAAAAAAATCTTAAACTATAAGATGGAAGGATCTCACCGAATGTTCCTCCAAACGAACTGAAATCATAGATCGCAAGTACTGTTGTCCCCAGCAACGACGCCAAAAACTTGCCTCGTCTCAAATGATGTGAGCACTACTCCCAAGCGCAAGTAATAATCCTGGTGAGTCCAGGTATCGTATCCACGGGACAACTGACCCGCAAAACCACGAACTTCAGTTTGTAAAGAGTACTTAAATGATAATAACCAACCACCTAAAGATATAAGGATATAGGTTCAAGAGTTTCAAATAACAAAAGAAAATCCTACGATAATTACGGGGAATGAAATATTAGGGTATCGATATGAAGAGAATGTGTTGGTTGTGATTTCGTTAGGATCATCGCAATCAATAATTATCAATACCTTTTCTATAACTCAACGTTCGTCTGGTCAGGGCACGAGAACGTCGAAAAATATCACGATAAACGAACATCGAAAATTGCCTTAAGTACGCATACAATACTAGTTTCATGAGAAAAATAAGCTTATGTGTCTGCAAGGATCAGCACGAGTACGTCCGCAAAGATTGTATTCAATCCAAGTATACCACCAACGAATATACTTGAATAATACAGGTAGAAACTAGCAAAATACGCGATATAACGTGCAAATTAGGGCGAAAAGATATTAAAATCAAAGATTTCAGAGATCAAACAACATCACAACTAGCACATGAGGGTATTAGCCATGCATGGAGGGTAGAGAATCAATATTCATAGCCATATACATCATCAATACATCAAAATACGAGCTAAATACGACAAATACAAGGTAAAGTTTAGAATTTTATCACCAATTCTCTCCAATTGAACCCCAAACTCCTTCAGATAGTCGATCTAGCCTCTGTCCCCAGGGCCCCCAAATTTGGTGGCGAAATACGGCTCTTAGAGTCCCTAATACCCCAGAATACGCTCAAAAACCCTAGAAATACCATATATATTACGCATTGCGGGTTTAAAGTTACTAACGGGTTCAAATTCCCGCATCCGCAAAGCGTCTCAAATGTGGACCATCCGATCTGGGCGGGATCTATCGTGGACGTGCCACGTATTCGTCAATTTTCGCGCCCCGCACGCTTCTGCTCGGAGTCGCTTTTGGACCGTTAATCGTAATCCAACGGTCAGATCTTTGCCGCTTCGCGAATCCATATCCGAGCTGCTCTCGTCTTCGATTACAGCCGTCCGATCATAATCCATCGGACGCTGTAATGCCACATCTACCACGCGCGTTCGAAATCGATATCGAAACAGAGTCCATCTCCGTCGTCCATTCGAGCGGCAAACTCCTGGATGCTTGCCACGTGGCCAGATGAGCACGCCTGCGCTCCACTGCTTGGGCGTTGCTGTCATCCGTTCGATCGCGATCGAACGGTACGTATTGAGCCACGTCGCCCGCTTGATTTCCAATTCAAGCTTCGCATTCGGTCCGTTGGATCACGATCGGAGGGTTGATGCGGAGCCACGTCGCCCGTATGATTTCGATCAGATCCGCTTCGTTCTCTGCCGCACGATTTTGTCCCAACGGCTTGGATGATGCCGCGTGGCATCGTAGAGTGATGCGACGTATATATGCTGTATTTACGGCATATATCGACCGTATTTCTTCGTATTTCAGCCTTCAAAAATGTATTCTGCATTCAATAAATCACAGTAATTAGCACAGATCTCAAAAAATTACAAATAAATAGTCGTTGGAATCATGAGATCAAAACCAAGCCATGAAAAATATAAAAAGTACAGAAATACTCACTACAATTTTATACTTTGTGCACAAATCAATGGTTTGCTCTAATAAATAATGATATACAAAATACGAACGTATTATAGCCCAATTAAGCATCATACGAGTACAAAATAGGGCTAAATAGGGGGTTAAATATGCAATATTTAACCCGAATTACACCCCCAACTAGCGATTTTCTAGTCCCTAGCAAAAAGAGCGATGAAGACGGATGATTAATAAAAACAATAAATTCTATCAATCGCTTATGCCATGGCTCAATAACACGCTTTCCAACATGATCCTGACCATCAATATACACAATCCAAGCACAAGATCAATCACATGAAATTTTCTCTAATTTAATTTGAATAAAGAACATGCAAGCATCGTTTTGCGCAAGCGAAAATATAACACGTCATTATATTCTAGTCTTCCCATTTCCAAGAAATTGGCATCTCAAAAAGATCGTTCAAATCGTGGGTATTGAGGTTGCTTAGTTTATTCACCATTTTTTTTCGTTTATTAGTTCCGCATAACGCGTATAAAGCAACATTTGCAGAAAAATGTATAACTTGGATCGCCCCATCAAATGAGTGAGGTTCCGGTCAATGGCTCCCAAATCAGACGATAATATGGCATTAGGCCAAAAAGGGACCCCTCGGACTGTACTACTCGAGCCAACCAAGTTATTTATTTAGTGACACACTTATTCATTTCAATTTTTTTTGCTATTTCTTCATCTTTTTATCTTCTCTTTTTAAAGCAACTCAAAACTCATTCTTCGAACATAAACATTAATAACCACGGTCAAATTCCTCTTCAACTTGAAGACTATTCTAATAAATCGTGTATACTAACGCTTTTTCATCACATTAGCATGCATGAAATAAATTCAAACTATTTCGAGATATTAATCCTCGAAATTGAAATTTTCATGAATAGCATATTAACGAGCAATTCCATGAAGGAATAAAAATTAATTCAAGCCATAAACAATTTTTAGAACTCAAATAACGCATAATCATTCGCATTTGTGTTATAAGAAGGACATATAAATGATGAGATTTGGTGGTTCATTCTTTTCTTTTTTGCCCGGTTTTTGAAAAAAAATCCTAAAGTCTCATACACACACCCACACCCCACCTAAAGATGGACATTGTCCTCAATGTCGAAAGGGGCACGAGTTTATTCAAGCAAGCAACCTAGAAATCATATAAAATCTATACTACTGGAAAGAACATACCGTGGTCAAATGGCGGATCACGAATCTTTAATGGTGGAGGAAGTTGTTCAAGCTCCTTGCACTCCTCGGCAGGTATCCATCCTCCAAAAGCCAAATTGGACCCCAGCAACACAACTCCAAGCATCTCTATAAGCTGTTTACCAATGTCCTGCAAGAGATGAGTTATGTCAGTCCAACTTAGTTTAAAATTCCTTTCAACAAAAGTATTCCATATGTAGTCATCAAAATAGGTGAAATAAATTAAAGCATGTTGACGACTACTCCCTGAAGGATATGCACCACTCTCGGTATGATGCTCGGTCATTAGAGAGAAGGGTAAATGATTTTGGGAAAAAACTGGGGGGGATGGTTCAGGCTCTATAGCGATAATCTCTAAACCTGTGTCCCTAGCTGTCTCCCCCTCCTGTTCATCCAAAATTGCTAGATCGTCCTCTCTTTTACACACACTTCCTGCCATGTCAATGTTTTCATTCGTGACTTCATCGTGGCATGGCTCGCTTGGGATACCTGTAATAGAAGATAAACTCACATTAGATTCTGGAAATTGAATTTCAAAGACATTACTTTCTTCTAAGCAAGTGGCAATCAGAGTAAGATTTTTAATGGATTTCTGAATCTGCCAACTCTGAGCAAGGAAGTTCTCTTGGAATTGATGGGATGTAGCCTCCTGTGTCAGAATGAGCAATTGAACTTCCTCTTTCAAGTGTTGCAAAGGTACGTCTACACTTTGCTCCCCTTGATCAAGGCTTGAAGGCTCCGTTGAATCGCATTCTAAAGTCTCTTTCATGATTTCTTCATTCTCTTATAAAGACTTCATGTAATTCCACGCCTCTGTCGGTGTTATGACTCCCAAGAATTCCTGCATCTGTGGTCGTAGTCCACCTAGGAAGGACTCCATAAGCGTTTTCTTTGTGTACCCATGCTGCGGATAGCTCGATATTATGTCTGTGAACCTCCTCCAGGCCTGAAAGAAAGTTTCACAATCATTCTGAAAGTTTCACAATCATTCTGAAAGTTTCACAATCATTCTGATTAAAACCAACAATCTTAAGCTTCTCCTTCATATGTTTGTGTGCAATATCGTACTCTGCATCATACTCATTGTTTGTGCGATAAAAATTCATGTATTGTATATACTCCATATCCTCCATTTTTTTGAAAATTTTTTTTATAAAGAGAAAACAAAAGAAAAAACTAATAAAAAAATCCTAAACTATAAGATGGAAGGATCCCACCGAATGTTCCTCCAAACGAACTGAAATCGTAGATCGCAAGTACTGTTGTCCCCGGCAACGGCGCCAAAAACTTGCCTCGTCTCAAATGATGTGAGCACTACTCCCAAGCGCAGGAGATCGTACAAGTAATAATCCTGGTGAGTCCAGGTATCGTATCTACGGGACAACTGACCTGCAAAACCACGAACTTCAGTTTGTAAAGAGTACTAAAATGATAATAACCAACCACCTAAAGATATAAGGGTATAGGTTCAAGAGTTTCAAATAACAAAAGAAAATCCTAAGATAATTACGAGGGAGGCAATATTGGGGTATCGATATGAAGAGAATTTGTTGGTTGTGATTTCGTTAGGATCAATGCTATCAATGATTATCAATACCTTTTCTATAACTCAACGTTTCGTCCGGTCAGGGCACGAGAACGTCGGAAAATATCATGATAAACGAACATCGAAAATTGCCTTAAGTACGCATACAATACTAGTTTCATGAGAAAAATAAGCTTATGTGTCCGCAAGAATCACCACGAGTACGTCCGCAAAGATCATATTCGATCCAAGTACACCAACAACGAAAATACTTGAATAATACATGTAGAAACTAGCAAAATACGCGATATAACGTGCAAATTAGGGCAAAAAGATATTAAAATCAGAGATTTCAGAGATCTAACAACATCACAACCAGCACATGAGTGTATTAGCCATGCATGGAGGGCAGAGAATCAATATTCATAGCCAAATACATCATCAATACATCAAAATACGAGCTAAATACGCCAAAAACAAGGTAAAGTTTAGAATTTTATCACCAATTCTCTCCAATTGAACCCCAAACTCCTTCAGATAATAGATCTAGCCTCTGTCCACATGGCCCCCAAATTTGGTGGCGAAATACGGCTCTTAGAGCCCCATATACGCCAGAATACGCTCAAAACCCCTAGAAATACCTTATATATTACGCATTGCGAGTATAAAGTTACTAACGGGTTCAAATACTCGCATCCGCGAAGCGCCTCTAATGTGGATTGTCCGATCTGGGTGGGATCTATCGTGGACGTGCCAAGTATTCGTAAATTTTCGCGCCCCGACCGCTTCCGCTCGGAGTCGCTTTTGGACCGTTGGATCGTAATCCAACGGTCAGATCTTTGCTGCTTCACGAATCCGTATCTGAGCTGCTCTCGTCTTCGATTACAGCCGTCCGATCATGATCCATCGGACGCTGTAATGCCACGTCTACCGTTCGCATTCGAAATCGATATCGAAGCGGAGTCCATCTCTGCCGTCCATTCGAGTGGCAAATTCCTGGATGCTCGCCACGTGGCCAGATGAGCGCGCCTCCGCTCTGCTGCTTGGGCGTTGCTGTCATCCATTCCATCGCGATCGAACGGTATGTATTGAGCCACGTCGCCCGCTTGATTTCGAATTCAAGCTTCGCATTCGGTCCGTTGGATCACGATCGGAGGGTTGATGCGGAGCCACGTCGCCCGTATGATTTCGATCGGATCTGCTTCGTTCTCCTCCGCATGATTTTGTTCCAACGGCTTGGATGATGTCGTGTGGTGTCGTAGAGTGATGCGGCGTATATACGCTGTATTTACAGTGTATATCGACCGTATTTCTTCGTATTTCAGCCTTCAAAAATGTATTCTGCATTCAATAAATCATAGTAATTAGCACAGATCTCAAAAAATTACAAATAAATAGTCATTGGAATCGTGAGATCGAGACCAAGCCATGAGAAATATAAAAATGCAGAAATACTCACTACAATTTATACTTTGTGCACAAATCAATGGTTTGCTCTAATAAATAATGATATACAAAATACGAACGTATTAGAGCCCAATTAAGCATTATATGAGCACAAAATAGGGCTAAATATGGGGTTAGTTATGCAATATTCAACCCGAATCACAGGACATCTAGATCGAGGCGTGAGGGTCCTGCGGTAGTAGGTAAGTCTCGGGGGATGGCAATGTTAAACTAAGGATACGAAGCTATGATAGTGATAAGGCCCCCACTACAAAGCTTGCCATTGCCAGCGTGGCTGATCTCAAGTAGCTTTTGAACAAGCCAAGAACCGGCATGGATGGGAACAACAGGGGCCCTAAAAAAATCCCGTCATCACCACGAACGAAAGCGAAGGTCATGGCCCACAAAATGAAAATATCAGGGATGGTCACGGTACCTGACTCATCCCTGGGGAAGATTGTGGATGATATGATTCGGTGGGCCAGACGGAATATGGGGTGAATGATGGAGGAGGCATTGGCCTTGCCTCGGGGATATTGAGCGTGTAGGGTGAGGCGGAACCAAAATTGATCGACGTCAAATTCGGGGGGATACCCGTAGGGACGGATAGCGTCGTCCCCAAGGATGGGGAAACCAAAGATGTCATTAATGGTATTCAGGTGGAGTGCGAATGGTTTTGTTACGGACGCAAAAAATGATGACCGACCCCGACTCACAGACAAGTGAGGATAAAAATTCAAGTGTGAGGGCGGGGTAGGATACCGCGGTGGCGTTTAGGAAGGCTAACCAACCCAAATTGGTGAAGAGAGTCTCGACCTCGGTGAACACACCGAGATCGATAACGTTTGGGCATGGGCAAATTTGGTTGATAGGTGCCCCCCGTGCATCAAGTCTATGATAGAAATCTTTTTGTTCTTGATTCCTAAAGCGGTAGCCACGCGGGCCCATCAGTGGGTCCTCAGCTGGGATGATAGGTTGGGGTTGGGGTTGGGGTTGTGCAGGCTGTGCAGGAGGAGGGCGTGAGTGTGGTGGATGTGTAGTCTTACGTCTCTTGCGAGATGACCCCTCCTCTCGTATGATACCCTTACCCCTATCCTGATCCCGGGCCATGTGGGTGTGTGTGCGTGAATGAATGAAAAATGCGATGAATGCACACTAACACATGTGATCGAGCAAAATAGTTAAACTAGGGCAAAATTTAAAATTGAGCTAAGGAGCGAAGTTACCCAATCGAGATGAAGATCCTTGCTCGTAGATGTCCCAACGCATCACAATGGGATGAAGTGTGAAGCCGCGGCGCTTCTTTTCAGCAAATTACAAAAATGTGGGGAAGTGGGGGCGGAAATTAGGGTTTGGACTGGGTGAAAATGGGAGATGGAGAGAGAGAGATCGATGGAGGGAAAGAGATGGGGAGTGGAGGGATCGATCTAGGGGGGTTTTGGTCGGTTGAGGGGAGATCGAGGCCGGTTGGAGGAAGGAGAAGTCGAAACGGTGAGAGAGAATCGAAATCGGGCGAGAGAGATGAACGGGTGGGGGTGCTGTCTATTTATAGGGTTTTCACCCGATCGGTTGACTATTAGATCGAAAATTTTTGCTGAAAAGAGGCTACAGGCGAACCGATCGGGTGAGAACTCACCCGATCGGTTGGCCGCTTCACAGTTTTTTCCCGAGAATTCAGTGCTGCTCACCCGGTCGGTCACCCGACCATGCTCCGTATCAACCGATCAATTGATGAAATCTCAAATTTTCTGAGACTTCGGCCCAGCTCACACAGTCTGCCACCCGGTCTTACCTTGCTTCACCCGACTGGTTCGTTGGAGAATAGATACGGCCATTGTCTGATACATCTCACCCGATCGGTTGATTGATCACCCGATCGGGTGAGGGCTTGTTTCCTGCAAAAATTCACAATTGGCCTAAGTCTCTCGACGGAAATTCTCGCGGTTGGATTTATTTATTAAAAAAAGAAAAATTAAGCTAAAAATAATCCCAAAAACAAAGATAAAAGTTTAGAGCATGGGTTGCCTCCCATGAAGCGCTTTTGTTTAACATCGTTTGCTCGACTCCCGTAGATGATCTTCAAGGTGGACAGGGGTGATGCCCTAAGATCGGCATCGCTTCAGATTCAGAGTTGGTAGCCTTTGGTGTCGACGGCGGTGACAAGTAGATTTGCTCGACGACCCTACCTTCGTTGATGAAATCCAGGGGCTTCTCCCTTATATTGGCGTCCACCGCCACTCATTTCAAGATTCGGATCTCGTCTTTGGTGAGCCCCATGTTTCTCCTTGTCGGAGGAGTCTTTTGAAATCCGGGAGGGATTGTATGTGACGGACCCGCATTCTCAGCAACTTCTTTCTTCTTCATACCGACATGTTCTTCTAGGTCCCCTAAACTGTTGGGGGGATTCCTTGAAAGAATTTCCCAGGCCCCAGCTTCAGCTGCTCTTTCTTCTTCTAAGTCCAACATATTGCAACTTGGATCATCTGGGGGGTTAGGGTGCTTCATTGATAACCCCAAGTCGAACTCGACCTTTTCGTTGCTAACGTTAAGGGAAAGCTTCCATTTCTTCACATCTATTAAAACGCGGCGGTGGCCATGAAGGGTCGTCCAAGGATGCTGGGGGTATGCGTATCTTCAAGCATGTCCATAACGACGAAGTGCACTGGCACATGCACCCCACTTACGTTGACAGGTAGGACATCTACAACCCCCACCAGATATTTGACCGATCGGTCTGCAAGCTGTAGGGTCATACCGATGGGCTCCACGTCGCCCATCCCTATCCTCTTATATAGTGACAAGGGCATTAAACTGACGCTCGCTCCAAGATCGACGAGCGCGCGATGGATCTTTACCTCCCCGATCGCACAAGGGATAGAGAAGTTCCCCGGGTCTTTAAGCTTAGGCGGATTTGCTCGCTGGATGAGTGCACTACACTCCATTGTGAGAACTACCTTGTCCTTTCTAGAACCCTTTGTCACCAAATCCTTGAGGAATTTTGTGTAGGAGGGTATGGTCTCAATAGCTTCGAGGAAAGGGATTTGAAGGCTCAAATCCTTGACCATGGCAAAGAATTTGCCATACTTTTCGTCTATCTTTACTTGGGCAAGTCCTTGTGGAAAAGGCACAACGGGTTTGAATACCTTAAGGCTACCTTCCTCGTCCTTCTTCTTTTCCGCTTCAGGGACTCTCTCCGGAGTCGTAGTCTTTGGCGACAAAGCACCGTTGTCATTGGCTTTTTTAATTGGTCGCTCTACGACCAACGGTGCTTCCAGTTCCTTGGCGGGCACTCTTGTGGGGATTTGTGTTCCGCTCCTCAAGACGATAGCGGACACATTCGCATGCCCGTGTGTGAGTGCCAAAGTCTGGTTCACCCCCCTTGGGTTCACTTCTGGTTGTGGCGGCAATACATTTTACGACCTATGAAGGTTGGCCACCTATAACCCCAGCTGGGTCACGTGGTCAGTGAGTGCCCTCTGCCCCATTTCCAGCTTCAAATTTATCTTCTCCTAGTTCGAAATGTACTGAGTCAAGAGGGACTCAACCGGGGAGATAGCACGCTGTTGGCCGTACGGCTGCTGCTGCTACTGCTGCATTGGCTGCTGGTTCCTTTGTGGATACTACTGGTATGATTGTGGGGGCTGCTGCTGCTGAAACTGTTGCTGCTGAAACTGCTGCTGCTGTTGCCTAGGCGGCTGATATACTTGTGGTTGCGGTTGCTGATAAGGCGCCCGATAGCTAAGATTGGGGTGATTCCGGTTATTTGGAGAGTAGGCCGGATTGGAGCTAGTACATGGTGGATACGGCGCATTTCCTGTAGGATTGTAGCGCTCGCTTGGTCCAACGGTGGTGAGATGTCACCACCCTCGAAGTCCCCCATGACTTTTGCTTCCACCGCTGCAATTTGTTGTGTACCGGCACCACCGGCTCCTACCATCAGTGCTGAGATCTGGGTCGACAGCAAGTCAAACTTGTTGGATAATTTGTCGACGTCCTCGACCCTGTGGATACCCCCAGATCTAGGTGTGGCTCTCTCGTCACACCACCACTCATTGTTCGATGCCATGTTTTCAAGAATTTGTCTGGCATCTTCTTCACTCCTGGACATAAAGGACCCTCCAGCTGCCGCATCCATCGAGGACTTCAAGTCGTCCCTCAATCCATTATAGAATAGATTAATTATCTACCACTTCGGAAGCTCGTGATGAGGGCATCTCCGCTGCATTTCTTTGTATCTCGTCCAAGCTTCATGCATGGACTCGTGGCTGGCCTGGGAGAAGGAGGAGATCTCACTCCTCATCTTCATGGTCTTCCTCGGAGGAAAGAACTTCGTCAAGAACGAATTCGAATGCTTCTCCCAAGTGTTCAAAGTGTTCAGGTCATTCCCCTTAGCCACTGCTTGGCCTTATCCCGTAGAGAGAAGGGGAATAGTTTCAGACGGATTCTGTGACACCATTTATCAAAAACGTGTCACATTTCTCTAAGAAGGAGTCCAGATGTTCAATAGGGCTTTCCATGGGTGCCCCAAAGAATTGATCCTACTGGATCCACGTCACTAAGGACGGCTTAAGTTCGAAACTCTGTGTCGTAATAGCAGGAGGTCGGATGGCGGAGGTGGACTCGATGGATGGCATCGAGTACTCTAGCAGGGACTTATGAGGTGGGGTATTCTCCCCCATGGCTTTAGAATCTTCTCTTCTTCTCTTCTCTGCGGCCAGACGCCTTAGGATGGCATTTATCTCAGGATCAACATGAATCAAGTCGTCAAGACTCCTTGTGTTCCTGCGCATTAAAAGCAACAAACACACGTGAAGCAAAAGTGGGAAAGAAACTGATAAAAATAGAAAATAGAAATAAAAATAAGAAAATAAAAATAAAAAAGAAGAATGCGAAAATTATCGCGAGATAGAGATGTGAGATAGACTCAAGGGTTCAAAAGATCCAAAAATAACAAGCACGTTGCCTCCCCGGCAACGGCGCCATAAAGCTTGACGTCCCCACAGTGTGTGATCATGTGCAAAGCGTGCGATATGAGATTGGGGGCACGAGATTTAAATATTTATAACCGCAAGCGCATGGTGTTGTAGTGTGGCTTGGGGGTCGAACACAGAGAGGCGTGGTTGCGCTTGTGTCAAAAGGGACCGAATTCACCCTAGGGGTGAACTAGCCCGAATCGATGGATGGGTTGTCACGGAATGTAAATACGGGGTTAAACAATATAAAGGGAAACCCGGGACTTCAGTTTCCACCCTATCATGTGTTCTCGCTATTACGCCCGGCGGATAGGACAACGATCGGGATTAGGGTTTAGTGGTGAGACGTTGCCTCTTAAGAGTGATACCGGTGTCCCATGGGCCCGATATTCCGGTCGGTGCCCAGGATGATACGCCTGACTACCCAAGTTCGGTCAGTGGGTATTCCCATGTCCATTAACACTGACCGACTCCGGGAGCACTAAGCTTGCAACGATAACTCCCAACATCTCGTCCTACCGTTCCTATGCGCTAGGATTCGATGTCTAAGCTAAGGACGTGAGCTATGGCTAGGGAGTCAACCGCCAAGTTTATTCCCCCTTGGCCCAACGGTCAAAGGTGGTCTTTTCCCGTCGATGACAATAAAACATCCCGCGTAACCAATAGATTCCTAATCCCTATCGATTTCCTAGTCCTATGGATGCATTAGGGAGATCCCACGAAGGAGTTTCCACCTAAATCCCATATTTGGGAACTACTCACACATTTTAGGTAAAAAGTAATCTAAATGAAAATCGATGGTTAAAAACATGATCGAGCAATAGAAATGAAGTAGTAGCAATGTAATTAACAATGTATTAAAGTTTTACAAAGATTGGAACACTTACAAATAAGTATAAAATTCCATCCGTCGCAATAGAGGAAAAAACAGAAAATAAACACAACCCAAAAAACACAGCCTACATTTCTGAAAACCTAGGGCTAATATATATAGAAAATGACGTCACCCGATCGGTTGAAGAATCAACCGATCGGGTGACCTGCTTCGTTCTTCGGCAACGCGCTTCAGGACTTCACCCGGTCACGCGACATGATCGGTTGGCGGAAGCTTCTGGTCGTTTGGATCTTGAGCTCATCAGGTGAACCAATCGGTTGATAAATCAACTGATCGATTGGAAATGTCGCCCAAATAAACAGAGAGTTGCGATGTTTTGCCATGTTCTACTGGAGGTCAGGTGAGCTCTCCGGGTCGTGTCTTTGGGGGAATCGGCTACAGATGAACCGATCAGGTGAAGGTCACCCGATCGGTTGGAGTTCAGCTCCAATTCCCGAGAAGACAATCGGGCTGAACCGGTCATCGACCTGGTCGGTTGATGCCCACGTTGCTTCAGCGGTTGTCCGGGTCGTGCACGCATGCATCACCCTATCGGTTGGTTGTATCCAACCGATCGGGTGGGGGCTGAAAGATAGAAATCTTGGTCGTTTGGTATCCAACCGATCGGGTGGGGCTGAAAGATAGAAATCTTGGTCGTTTGACCCCCTGGATCACGCATGACTCCTCCCGTTGCTCCAGGGACTTACGATATCTTCGTTATGTGTCCCCTATGCTGGCAAACTCCTGTAATCACACAAAAACACGGAAAAGTGAAAAAAAACGAGAAAATACGAGAAAACGGATACGAGACGGCGGAAAATAACGGGAAAACACAAAAGAAGACGTGCATGAATATATGAAATATAAACGCACGTCATTATCATATTAGTAGGTTAATGTATAAATTAATGTGATTAATAATTCTGTTAGTAATCTTGTTAGTAGATTACTATGAATATATTAGTATGTTAATATTATAATGTTAATTAGTTCTGTTAGTTTTAATAAATGATATTAGTAATAGTTAGTAATATATATGATTTGTTAATAAGTTAGTACATATATATGTGTAGATGTTTTGCTAGTCTTTTGTTTAATGATCAGCATATTAATATTAGTTAATATATATTAGTTGTTAATTCCTTTATAATGTCAGATATTACTAATCTGCAAAATGATAGGTAGGTTAATATATAAGTTAGTTTATTAATAATATGTATACTAGTATGTTAGTATAATAGTTAGCACTATCTAAACAAGTACCATTAATATGATTCTGTTAGCTTAAAATGATAGCCTCACACGCGAATCTATATGACACAGATAAATCGTGCCTTGCGATCATCTGGACATCCACCATCACCTCCAGGCAAGTACTTTATTGTAATTGAATGTTAGGACGAATTGCTTAATCTGATGCTAAAACCATATTATGAAAATACTTGTCAACTTTAATAAATAAATTGCATGTTCATACTATACTGTTGCACCTGATTAAAATGGACTTTTCATATTAATGTTACTTCGGTAAAGAAATACTACATGTCATCAGTTGAACCAAACTGAATAGAGAGTAGGACACAACCCTCGAAACATAAATGAAAACCCATCGATTACAGATTGAAAGGAAACTAGTCGGTGACCGGTTATGACGTTTTGGGTGGGGTTGATCCATAGTAGTAGGGTTCATAGATGTAGCTTGACCACCTTATGGCTACCTCCATACCACAACGATGGAGGCATGCATCTTGGCCATTTTCTAGGTTAGGTATGTCAAGTAGCGTCACGGTAAACCCCGGATGATAGGGTGCATCAAGAACATACTACCAACCTGGACATGGACTTATCACGAGGAAAAATAACTGAATACTCAATATAAAACTGCTTTACTTTTTGAACTACAATTCATACATGCTCGTACTTTACATTATGCACTCATTACTCATAAATGTGTACTAATGCTCTTTGTTCTATCCCAAGTTGTTCCTTACTTTAAATATCATGCCGAGCTATTCGCTGACATATATTTCAATGTAATTAGGAAATATATGTTAGGTTCAGAGACTGATTACATTGAGGACCCTGCTTCTGAGGATCTCATCTTAGAGGATGATCCTGCTGACCAGAGCTACGAGGACGTTGAGGTCCTCCCTGCTAAAGAATAGAGAGAGCTGTCTTAGTTCTTTTCATTAGTATTATTTGTAGTTTACAGGTATGTTTGCATTTCAATAAATTGTAGGCCATGCTAAGCCTAATTACTTTGTGTACTTGTTTTGAAAACTCTGGAATAACAGTGAAATGAATTTTTATGCTGTTCTGAGAATATTCACATGCAAGAAACCTGCCTAACTAAATAAATGCTTATTGTGCTTAAGTCAAAGAAGAAAGAAATGAATAAAAGTATCTCTTCTTTGCTTTAAACACATGCGGACCCGCTCACGTTATCGCTCCCAAGTATAATGGGGAGCAGGACGTGACAGGTTTTAGTGGTAGCCTATGCAGGTTTCTCCTCTTGCATTCTGCGGAATAATTCAGAATAGTGTGAATATCATCGCTAACCAGATCGTTTTGAATGAATTAGTACTCAATGTTTACCTTGTTTCTTTTGCAGCATGGCAGGAAGACCGCATACTCGCAATGGAAATGGACCCAGCAGAAGTGGCGTTTTCGACATTCATGAACTCATTGGAGTCATGAGAGGCATGTTGGAGATCCAACAACATCTGATTTAGCAAGACCAACAAGCTACTCAACCTACACCACCGCCTCCTCGAGCTGAGCCTGGAGCCAAGCAATTTCGGGAACTGAACCTAAAGAGCTTTTCTGAGAAAGAAGGGCCATTGGAAGCTGAAGAATGGGCCAGAAGTACGGAAGACGACCCGAGTCTTTCCTGTATTGATCAGGCAGGATGGGTTGAAGTCGCCAAGAAGCAACTGACTGGGAATGCACGAAACTGGTGGGACAAGGAAGAAGCCCGACTGGTTAAACCTATCAACTGGACCATGTTTCGAGAGCGTTTCGACGCTCAATACTTTCCTCGATTAGCTAAGAGGGAACTTCAGCAATGATTCATCAACCTGAAATTAGGCAATCGTACTGTTGACGAGTATGAGGCAGAGTTCTCTATGCTTAGTCGGTTTGCTCCACATCTGGTGGAGGATCCCGAAGACTGTGCGTATCAGGTTCTCTAGGGTCTGGACCTAGATATTCAGGCTTTGATGTCTTCGGCAAATCTGACTATGCATCAGGACGTATTGGATGGTGCTAGGAAGCACGAAGTCATTGTGAATCAGAAGAAGGTGCTTCAGACTGGAGGAAGCAGGCATCCACCGGAGCCATTCAGGGGCAAGCTTAGGCCTACACAGACTGCACAATTCATGAGGCCTACTGCTCCTATCAGAAATCGATATCAGATGATATGCTTCCACTGCAAGCAGACTGGCCATCTCAACAAGGACTACAAAGAGTTACTGAACCAATGTCTGATATGTGAGCATCATCACATGCTACCGGAGACTGTCCTCGTCGCACCAACAAGCCGATGACTGCTGGACCTTCTAGACCTATTCAACGTGGAGCTCCTGGACCGAATCAATGTGGACCACCTCTGGCTCCACAACAGAAGGCTTTTGCATTGATGAGGCAGAACTAGCCAAGGTAGAACCAGTCGAGGAGTCAGGTTTTCACCATGACAGCTGCGAAGGCTGAGAGTGATGAGCAAGGGATATCAGATAATGCTTTAACTCTTCTTTTATAATGCTTATATTATATTCATGTGTTTGCTTGTTTATCTTTTAGCTAAGACTTATTTCATATGTACTAGGTGTTGTCTTAGTAGCCTCTCACCAGCCTTATCTCTTTTTGATTCTGGAGCCTCACAATGCTTTATATCCTGAGGATTTGTATTGAAACACTCCATTCGTGTTGACTCTCTACCTAATTACTGGAACATCACTACCAGGAGTGGAGTAGTGGAGACTTCTAGTGGCTCTCGATCTTGCCCTATCATGATTTGTGGACACGAGTTGTTTACAGATTTTATGATGGTCGACATGGCAAACTTCGATGCTATCCTCGACATGGACTGGTGATCTATCCAAAATGTAACTCAGAGATCAACCAAGTACATCACAATTTACACGGAGATAACTCACCGACAACTGCGCCATAAACTTGATCGGCCCGAAATTAACTCCAAAACGATGTCGTTTTATCGCAAGTGCACGGTATAGTGGCAAGTGGGTATCGAACACGGGGAAGCGGTGTTATACTACCTATCTACTCCTAGGTTGAGTTAAACTTGCAGATGTTGAGTATTAGACTTCTCCCTACTTGATGTTAATGATGAGCAGACATAAATACTTGTGACTAATCCCCTATTTTGCAATTAATCCATTGCCTGAGCTAATTATGAAGATCTACTTGCAATGGATGACACTCAAAGATCATTGAAAGCAAATGAAATGGATTGGATGATCGTAGATGATGATTGAAGCTTCATGAAGACTTCAAGCTCATGCGTTGGATAGAAGAGAGTTTTTGTCAATGTAAATTTCTTATATCTCTTCTAGTATGTAGCTTAGATGTAGAACTTTGTTGGAGCATACACACATTGTCATTTCAGTCTTAGGACATCATTTGTTCATTCGTCCTTAGACTCCAATTCTTTTCTTTATTGATTGTGCTTGTATTGTTTATAACAGTCGACTGCTGAACATTTTACAGTCTCCTGTCTCAAAAACAGTCGACTGTGTTTTGTTCTACAGTTGCTTGTTATGCACAAAATTTTACAATCTAGTTTTGGGCTTCTCTGTTTTAATTCCCACATGCGACTCATGAACGATTCACAGGCGCATGTCCAAGTGACAGTCGACTGTGTTTTATAAATCAGTCGCATGTCTGTCTTTTGCCCAAAATCATTTGATCTGTCTTTAATGGCCAGTCGATTAATGTTGAATACATCGACTGTCCAATGGACCAGTCGACTGTCAATGCTGCAACAGTCGTCTGTCTGTGAGCCAATTTGTTGACTCAGCTCTCTGGAAAACCTCAGGGTTTTGACAGTCGTCTGTAGAAGGATTTCCAGTCGCCTGTTCTGATTAACAGTCGACTGTTATCTCCTCGTCGGTCGTCTGTCCTCTTCTCCCAGATGTTTTTCCAGACTTCTTCAACTTACCCATCATCGGCCAGTCACCTATTGTAGGCCTTACAATCGCATGTTGGTTTAACAGTCGACAGTCCACGTGGTAAGTTACCGTTATGAATTCTCACCTATCCTATCTGACTATGCATCAGTCGACTGTGGTTTCCTCAACAGTCGACTGTCGCGAGCGCAGATTCTATCCGTTGAGAGTTTTCTCACGGATTCCTAAGGGGTTTTTGCTAATTCTGTTTGTAGGGTTTGAGAAACCTATATAAGGAGCTTCTACTGTTCCATTGAGACTCTCTTAACCAAGTTGAATCAAGTCTCTCTCTCATTCTTTCAAGCTCAAAGCTCTCAAATCCAAAAGCCCTAAGAATTCCATTCTTTGATCTCTTGCTCTCCAACCTACAACCAAATAGACGTCTTCTAGGCATTTGGTGTAGTCAAGAGCAAGGGCTTTTCTCTCTTCAAAAAGAGTTCTTCAACACACAACACACTTCTCCTTCAAATTCTACTTCAAGGCATAGGTGATTGTAAGTGTTGCTTTCATATTTCATAACTTTTTTTATTTGCATTTTCTCTCAAGTTGTGAGAGTGGTTTGCTTGCTCCCAAGTTGTGGGAGTCAAGGTCAATCGATTGTATTTTGATTTCATTTGTAGGGTTGCTACAAGTAGGTTTTAAGGAAACCTCAAGTTTGGGTTTTAACTTGAGTATCCGGTTGTTAACCGGGTGGAAGGAACGTAGGATTATCGGGAACAAGTCAGGAAGTGACTTGGGTAATCTGAACCCTTGAAACATCCTTGCGTTTGCATTTATTTCACTTTGGGTTTAATTTTAATTCCGCACTATTTTGTTGGTTAGCATTTAAATTGGTGTAACTATCTTTTTAAATTGATTAAAACAATATTCAACCCCCCTTCTAGTGTTTTCCCCATAGCCATGGTCCTTACAATTAGTATCAGAGCTCAAGGTTATAGCTATGGCATCTAACAACAACAACGTTCCTCCTCCGCCTTCGTACAATAATCACAATCGTGATGGAGCGTCCACACTTTTCGAAGGTCAATTAACGGTGCGTCCTCCACGTTTCAATGGCACGAACTTTGGCTATTGGAAATGTCGGGAGACGTTCCTAAGGAGTGCTTCACTTTGGAGAACCCTCCACAAGGAATATGTCGAGCCCACCGAAGAGGATTTCGAAAAATGGACGACTTCCGAGAAATCTGCCGAAGTCAACAACACAAAAGCAATGAACGCTCTTCATTGTGCATTGGACCCGAATGAGTTCAACAAGATATGCACATGTAAGAGTGCATATCAAATTTGGAACCATCTCATCGTTACCCATGAGGGAACGAACAAGGTAAAACTTTCCAAACTCTATGTTATCGTGCAAAACTTCGATATGTTTCATATGCAGGAAAATGAAAACATAGCCTCGTCGTACAGACGTTTTACCGACATCACCAATGAATTGGAAGCTCTTGGCCAAACTTACACCGAAACAGAAAAAGTAAGGAAGATCATAATGGGAATGCCCTCCAAATGGGAAAGAAGAGCTATCGCCATCGAGGATGTCAACGACTTGAAGACCTACACAGTTGTGAATCTTATCGGGACTCTCATGTCTTATGAAGTAAGACGGGAGAACCGATTAAAGATTCGAGCTATGATGAATCCTTCGGAGGTCAAAAAGAAAGCTTTGGCATTCAACGCCAATTCCTCATCCTCCGATAGTGAAGATTCAGAAGATGAGATGGATTTAGGTGAAATGGCTCAAATGGCGAAGAAGTTCCAACGCTTCTTTCGCAAAGATAAATTTCCCTCTAACAAAAGATTTGAGTCTACTAATAATACTTCATCTCTTTGCTTTAAGTGTAATACGTCAGGGCTCATCAAGAAGAATTGCCCAATGCAAAGAAACAAAGAGAAGTGGAAGGCTTCGAAGTACCACAAGTCCGACAAGAACAAGAGATACAAGAAGAAAGAAATCGTCGGTACATTCGATGACTAAAGTGGAGACTCATCAAGTGATTCCGATGATGAGAAGGGTGAAAGTGCCCACATATGCTTCATGGCCCGAGAAGATCCACTCTTC
>JAULAV010003501.1:0-26475 GCA_030789695.1 Scilla litardierei
GCCTTATTTCTAATCACTTGCCCAAATTCATCCAATTTATTCTTAAATACCCACTTGGTACCAATAATAGGATGATCTGAAGGTCTAGGTACTAATTCACATACATCATTCCTTTTGAATTGATTAAGTTCTTCCTGTATTGCTATAATCCATGAACTATCTTTACATGCTTCAATAACATTCTTTGGTTCGATGGATGATATAAATGCACAATTAGTCATTTGTTCTATCTGGGATCTAATTCTTACTCTATCAGTAATATCTCCAATAACTAAATTATGTGGATGATTAGGAACTTCAACAAATGATTTAGGAAGACTTGTATTTTCAGGGATAATCTCAGGAATGGAATTAGTAGAATCATTGTCATCTAACTTAGTGTTTTCTAAAGAGCCAGTGATAGGTATAGAATCTTCTTCATTTAAATGTGTGATAGGTGTAGAATCCTCATCGAAATTTACATGAAGAGGTTCCTCAATACATAAAGTTCGTTTATTATAAATCCTATATGTTTTACTACGTGTAGAATATCCTACAAAAATACATTGGTCTGATTTAGAATCAAACTTATCTAGTGAATCCTTAGTGTTAAGAATAAAACATTTACAACCAAATACTTTAAAATAAGACACATGAGGTATACGGTCATAAAACAATTCAAACAAGTTTTATTCATTTATGGTCTTACCAAAATTCTATTCAAAACATAATATGTAGTAGCAACGGCTTCTACCCAAAAATATTTTGGTAAAGAACTATCACATAACATGGTTCTGGCACATTCTTGTAACGTTCTGTTTTTTCCTTTCAACTACACCATTTTATGGTGAGGCTCGAGGTAAAGAAAAATTATGTGTTATACCATGTTTATTACAAAATTTTGTAAATAATTCATTTTCAAACTCTCCTCCATGATCACTACGAATAGTAATAATAGATGAAGATTTTAAATTTTGAATTCTTTTACAAAATATTGTAAATTCTTCAAATGCATCATTTTTATGCTTTAAAATTAATACCCAAGTATATCTTAAATAATCATCAACTACTACAAATGCATATTTATTGTCATTTAAAGAAGCTATTCTATAAGGATCAAATAAATCCAAATGTAAAAGTTCAAGTGATCTTTTAGTAGAAATAGCATCTTTTCAATTTAAAAGAAGATTTATGCATCTTACCTTGTTGACATGTGTTACGCCTATTTGCCCAAGGCCCGAAAGACACGAGCCCAGAGACCCGACCGCCGGTCAAAAGCCCATCTGTGCACTCAGGCCCACTCGATAAGGCCCTAGGGGGGACCCCCCAAATGTCGATCCGACCCGGCCCCGGTAAGACACCGGTCACTCGCCCACTACTGTGATAACCGCCCTCTCGATCCCGCTACCACTTAATGGTAGTTATAGGGAGGTGCTGGCATGGGGCAGGGAGCGGCGACGGGGGGGGGGGGGGGGGGGGGGGGGGGCGGATTGAGGGGGCACGATTGAGGGCGGACGAGCGACGTGGGTCGGGGACAATCACGGCGGAGGTCTATAAAGGGGCTAGGAGGACGACAGGACAGGGGACCGCCTCTCAGGTATCTAGAACCTAAGGTACTCCATCAACGACCTAGTTCCCCCATTTCATCTCCTTCCTCCCCCGCTCGCGCAGTGAGACGCCGTTCCGATCTCCTCACGAGTCGAACCGTCTCCGCCGGGCCTCCTCTTTCAGATCTCTGTCTGACTTAGGCATCGGAGGGGATTTGGCCGGAACCAAGGTCCGGCCCCCTGACGAGTGTTCTCGTCAACGCAGGAGGGCATCAGATCCATGGGCCGAGGCTTCCCCTCCGCCCCTCACCGACCACGCAACCAGCTGGACGATTGAGGCTTCCCCTCGTCGTCCGACCGCCGAGGCCGAGTGCAACCGACCGAGGCCGAGCGTCTCGACCCGGGCCGAGGCTACCCCTCGCCCTACCAACGGCCGAGGACCCCGATTCAATCCATTCGACGCGCTCTACGTCGTCTGCTGGTCCGACTCGAGCCTCAACTGCACCAACTCGACTCGCCCGAGGGACCCAAACGGGCCCCTTGACCACGTTGACCGGGTTATCCACGGTCAACGCTTTGTAGTGAGAAAACACTCTGAAACATCTGGCGCCGTCTGTGGGAACCGAAAACCGTCCCACGAAGAAGCAAACCACACCAGTAATGGCGCGAGCCAGCAATGGAAGGAAGCGCATGCCCCCCATCCCGGAGGAGGGGAATGGCGCATCCAACGGCAACCCCGAAGACACGACCGTCGGCAATCACCCCGCCCCCTCAACCGAAGAGACCGGCGGCTCAGAACTGGCCACACAGGGACAGCTCCGCACCCTGGCTCAGGAGACCAACGCGAGCCTCCAGACGTTGGTCACGACGGTACAGCAGCTCGTCGGCCCTGCGCCATCCAACGGAGGCACGTTGGGCGATAGCCATCGATGGGCGGGGGGTCCCCCGCTCTTGCGGTCCGCTGTGGTCGACGACCACGGGACCCAAAAACCGAACACGGATCGTCGGTTCACGCTGTCCGGCCCCCGTCAGGCGAGATCACGCGCCTCCTCCCCTTATCATGAAAGGAGCCGAAGAGAAACAGAAGGGACGGAGGGCGAATCAATGACTGCATCATCTCGTCGGTCACGGTCGTCCCGCCGCAGGAGAAGCGAACGACACCATTCGAGAGACCGATCACGGCGGAGCAACAGCTCCCGCCGGAGGAGCCGGGAGAGCCGGGTCAGCCCGACCCCCAGCGTGGCGAGGGCCGTGGAGCCAGCCCCGCCGGCGCCTATGCACCCTCCACCACCGAACGAGCCAGAGGCAGGCGACTGTCGAATCCCCGGGGGCATCCACGGAGACCGGTGCCCCCTGTCACGGAGAATAACCGACGCACGGGTCCCCTCTCGATTCAGGATCCCGGCGCTGGGGAAGTACGACGGGATAGGGGACCCAGGAAACCACGTGATGGACTACGAGGGGGACATGTCCTTCCAAGGAGCTGACGATGACCTGCTCTGCCGAGGCTTCTATTCTACTCTCAGGGGAGCGGCGAGGACCTGGTACCGCAGCCTGCCCAGCCGCTCCATCGACAGCTTTGAGGAACGCACCCAGTTGTTCTGCAAGCAGTTCATGGCGGGGAGGCAGATCAAGCCTGATGCTGAACATCTGTTCAACATAGTGCAAGGCCCGGCCGAGCCGCTCCGGCAGTTCATGCGCCGCTTCAATGCAGAGAGGCTGAACGTGAACAGCCCTCCCGACCTGGTGGTCCAAACGGCCCTTAAGAAAGGGCTTCGCCACAGAGGCCTCAAGAAGTCCCTACACAACGATCCCTCGAAGGACCTCCCCGGGATCATGGCAAGGGCCGAGCGCTTCATGTTGACCGAGGAGGCCTTGGCCGTGGATGCAGGAAAAGCCATTCGAGGGACCAAGCGCGGCGACAGCAGACGATGCAGCCCCGAAGGATACCGGACCGAGAAGAGGCCTAGAAACAGGCAGCGTGGAGAAGGTACGAGAGACGCCACCCCAGACGCCGTCCTCGCCCAAGTGCAGAAGGAAGAACGCGCCGATCGCCCCCTGCCGAGGGCAAAAAGAGGTGGGAAGAATAAGGAGAAATACTGCAAGTACCACAAGGACGACGGCCACGATACTGAAGACTGCTGGCACTTGAAGAAGGACATTGAGAAGCTGATGAGTCAGGGGCACGCCAGGGGCTTAGCCGATGAGCCGGCCCATGGGGAAGGGACCTCCATGCAGCCGGACAAGGGGAAGAAGATCAACACCGTCCAAGGACCCCTCCGCATCATAGAGTGAGCGGGCGAGCTCTCTCCCCCAGTCGTAGCCTGGTCCGAGGGGATTATCTAGGTTTACATCCCTCTGTCTAGCTTTATTCCCTATTTCCTTTCCTCCAAATGTACCAGTCCGACAGGACTCTTAAGAGTACAATTGCATTCCCTTTTTGTCTTTTCTTAAATCCCCGACGGAATTGACATTTCACTAATAGTGCAAAAGAATGAAGACCGCCGCCTCACTGGAGGAGGAAGAGGAGCTTTTCCCTCGTCGACCGAATCCTGCGCTCAAAAGACTGGGGGCAGTTCCCCCAGTAGGCACGGACGCCGACCGGTCCTAAGCCGAGGAGCTTTGCCCTCGCCGACCGACTCCTGCGCTCATAAGTCTGGGGGCAGTTCCCCCAGCAGGCACAGACGCCGACCGGTCCTAAGCCGAGGAGCTTTGCCCTCGCCGACCGACTCCTGCGCTCATAAGTCTGGGGGCAGTTCCCCCAGCAGTCACGGACGCCGACCGGTCCTAAGCCGAGGAGCTTTTGCCCTCGCCGACCGACTCCTACGCTCGTAGGTCTGGGGGGAATTCCCCCGGTCAGTGTGGACGCCGACCGGTCCTAAGTTGAGGGACTTTACCCTCGCCGACCGACTCCTGCGCTTATGAGTCTGGGGGCAGTTCCCCCAGCAGGCACGGACGCCGACCGGTCCTAAGCCGAGGAGCTTTACCCTCGCCGACCGATTCCTGCGCCCATAAGTCTGGGGGCAATTCCCCCAGCCAGCGCGAACGTCATCCAGTCCTAGGCCAAGAACAAAGCAGCGACGCAAAGTACACGAGAAGTCCGAGTAAGTCAATTTCGTTTATAACAGTTAACCAGGGTACAAAAATGTGTCTTATTTACAGGGAATCGAGGCGAAGAAACCTCTCTACAAATAATCCACTCACGACGAATGACAAAGTTCGTCACCTACAGAAGCTAGGTCGACACCGACAGAGCAAAATTGGTTGACAAAAGACCCAAAGTAGTTAGCCCAAGCTAGCAGCCATGCAACCAGCAATTATTGGCCCCGGAGCCGGTAGCGAAGCCGAAGGAGATAGCGGGGCCAGGGATCCATTTCAAGTAGACTGGCCCAAAGCGAAGCGGATGCTAAAAAATTTGAGGATAAGGCCAGGAGGGACGGCTTAGGGAGCCCGGGCTCGGGAGGACACATCCTCGGGTACTTCGCCCTGCTCGGAGCGGGGGGGATCGACCGGCGGAGGGGCTTACCGAACACGCTCCACACATTCCCGGAAGGAAGACTGGACGACTTCGACGATCCGGGGGGCGATGAGGTCTTCATACGCACCGAAGGCCTCCCTGAGAACCTCGAAGATCCTCTTCCCCAGGGTCTCAACGACGCCCCTCTCCACCTCCTCTGCAAGCCGCGTCACCTGGCGCCGATCCGACAGTTCCCTCTGAAGCTCCTCCCTCTCCAGGCGGAACGACTCCGCCGCTTCCTCAGCCGACTGACAGACGTCCTCTAGCTTTCCCTGGAGGTCACCCACTCGTCCCTCCAACTCGGCCACACGGAGCTTGAGACGCCGAGACTCCATCTGGGCCTCCGTCATAGCCACCTCCGCCGCCCCGGCCCACTCCTGGGCCCTCATGGAGGACTCCTCCAGCTCCCTCAAGCGGACGGCTCGACACTGCAACTCCACAGCGAGCGCTGAACCCTGGAAAGACGAGACATGGGCTAAGAAGAGGATAAAAGGAAGGAGAGGATAGCAAGATAACCGAACCTGTTGAAGGATCCAGACCAAGGAATCCGACATCTTGTCGGCAGGGATCTTCTTGAGGAGGCTGCGGTCCCGGGGAGGGACGGAGACCTCGGCAACCTGCTGGGCCAAGGCTCGGTCGACAAACATCGAACTCCCAGGGACGACAAGGGAAGCCAAATTGCTCGCCAACAAGGCCCCGATCCCCGGTGATACGGGCGAGGACGCTGCGAGGGGGGTGGTCGACAAGGCTACCGAAGGATCCCCGGTGGTCGCCACAGGAAGCGCGGGACCCGTCGGACTGGAGGGATCCGCGTCCTCCTTCCTCTTCTTTCCTCCGTAGGGCTCCGAAGGCGCCGGAGGGGAGTGCTTCTGCCTCGCACCATCCCCACCCTCGGGAACCTGAGGGGGCACGCCAAGGGCAGGAGGGACTGCACCGGACCCGTCATTATCCCCTGCCTCTTGGGCTGACGGGCCGGGTCCGGCCCTTGTGACCCCCCGGGAAGGGGATCGCCAGAAGAAGAGGCAGGAGGCGCGGCCACCACCTTACCCACGGAAGGCTCGGCTCGGCACACTTCCTCCTCAACAGTACGCCGAGGCGCCCTTCCAGAGGTACTACCTCGGCTCCGAGCAGCTCCACGGCAGATCAGTTCATCGACGTCACGGACGAACTCGTGGCCAGCCATCCCTACAAGGGAAACCAAAATCAGGATGAGTCACAGGGAGATTCAAGACTGAAAAGGCGACCTACCCGGAGACCACAAGACGGCCTTCAGGAGTAGGTCGTCCAACAAGGACCAGATGGACTTCGATTCCAAGGGGAGGGTCGACAGCAGCGCGGTGGCTGCCCGGTCGACGTCTGAGAGAGCTAGCGGCGGGCGAGGCTGGACAGACCCGCCCCAACTTATCAAAATATGGGCATCCCCCAGGAAGACCACAAGGACGTAATCCGAACTCCAATCCCCCGACCAGCGGGGCAGCCCGATCAGGCATTCCCTCCTCGAGCGGGCTCGGAGCTGCAGCCATGACCCCGGGCCGACTGTCTGGATCTGGTAAAAATGGAAGAGAAGGGGGAGAGACGGCTCCAGACCGTGGGTACAGCAGAGCGTGGCGAAGCCCATCAGTACCGCAATCGAGCAAGGGGTGAACTGGCAAAGCGGCACCATGAGATATTCCATGACCTGGATAAGGAAGGGATTGAGCGGGAAACGAAGACCCAGGCGAAACATTTCGACGTAGACGCCGACTTCATTGCTTCTCGGAAGGCAAATCCGCTCGTCGACGAATGGAACTCGGACATCGTACGGGAAGCAGAGATACCTTTCCCGGATCTCCGTGACCGCCGAAGGAACGGTCCTCGACGGCGTACGGAGGACAACCGGGGGCATGTTAAGACGCACGGCAGCCGACGCCATGTCATCACAGGCGTAATCTGGGAATAGCTTCCCCTTCCCCTTATCTCGGAGGGGACGACTCCCGGAGGAGGAACCTGATCCCACTAGCCGAGGCCTGCCCCGCCTGGACTCTGGAGAATCCCTCGCCCCTCGACCAGAACCGCCTATCCTAAGAGCAGCCATAATACGAGAGCGAGAAAGGAATTACCTTTTAACTAGTTTGGGGAGACGAGGAAGCGAGGGCGACGGGAAACTCCGAGTTGTGGAAAACCTAAGAACAATGGGAAGAGCAAGAAAGAAGTGGAGATCAACGCAGCTGAAGATCTTATATACCGGACACAGGGACGAATTCGAAGCGCCTGACAAGAACGCGTGGCAGGACTCGAAGAACCGGCGGCGTTTCGAAATCGGCGCCAAGGGAAGTCCAATCGATCCGCCTCATCATGACCTACATTTATGACCACGCCTCGATTAAAGCGCCACTCGGAATCCCAGGAGGCACAGCGGTCGAACCGAGCAAGCCCAGGCCGATCGACCCCATCGAGGGCGGCCCACGAACCCCTCGGCTTCTCAACTTAAGACGACCCCGCGAGCAATGGGGATAAGCTCGCAGCTACACGTGGCGGCATAAAAGGACCGACGACGCTTCGGAGCCCGTGCCTTAAAAGTATCGAACGGACCAACTCATGATGACGACTAATAAATAAGTCGGCATCGACTGACGAGCCTATCAAAGTCGGCGGAAGTCGCATCGGCCGAGCCGAACCGGCTGAAGCCGATCAACCAGACCGATGGGGGCAATTGTTACGCCTATTTGCCCAAGGCCCGAAAGACACGAGCCCAGAGACCCGACCGCCAGTCAAAAGCCCATCTGTGCACTCAGGCCCACTCGATAAGGCCCTAGGGGGGACCCCCCTAAATGTCGATCCGACCCGGCCCCGGTAAGACACCGGTCACTTGCCCACTCCTGCGATAACCGCCCCCTCGATCCCGCTACCACTTAATGGTAGTTATAGGGAGGTGCTGGCATGGCGCAGGGAGCGGCGACGGGGGGGCGGATTGAGGGGGCACGATTGAGGGCGGACGAGCGACGTGGGTCGGGGACAATCACGGTGGAGGTCTATAAAGGGGCTAGGAGGACGACATGACAGGGGACCGCCTCTCAGGTATCTAGAACCTAAGGTACTCCATCAACGACCCAGTTCCCCCATTTCATCTCCTTCCTCCCCCGCTCACGCAGTGAGACGCCGTTCCGATCTCCTCACGAATCGAACCGTCTCCGCCGGGCCTCCTCTTTCAGATCTCTGTCTGACTTAGGCATCGGAGGGGATTTGGCCGGAACCAAGGTCCGGCCCCCTGACGAGTGTTTTCGTCCACGCAGGAGGGCATCAGATCCACGGGCCGAGGCTTCCCCTCCGCCCCTCGCCGACCACGCAACCAGCTGGACGATTGAGGCTTCCCCTCGTCGTCCGACCGCCGAGGCCGAGTGCAACCGACCGAGGCCGAGCGTCTCGACCCGGGCCGAGGCTACCCCTCGCCCTACCAACGGCCGAGGACCCCGATTCAATCCAGTCGATGCGCTCTACGTCGTCTGCTGGTCCGACTCGAGCCTCAACTGCACCAACTCGACTCGCCCGAGGGACCCAAACGGGCCCCTTGACCACGTTGACCGGGTTATCCACGGTCAACGCTTTGTAGTGAGAAAACACTCTGAAACAACATGCATCACAAAATTGTGTATGAGTTAAAGATATATTAGGCAGCCCAGAAACTAACTTTTGTTTTGAAATGCGTGCGAAATGTTTAAAGTTAGTATGACCAAAACGTTTATGCCATAATAAAGTGTTATCGGTGGATACTAGTAAACAATGATCATTTGAGGATATTTTCATGCATAAGATATATATATTATTCTTACGATTACCTTGAAATAAAATATTAGTCATATCAAAATCATATATAATGCATGCATTCTTTTCGAAAAATATTTTAAAGTCTTTATCGCATAATTGAGAACTGGATAAGAGATTATGTTTCAAACTGTCAACGATGAGCACATATTCGATGATTGGCTTAGTTGGATCACCAACTGTTCCAATGGTCATCACTTTACCTTTGTTGTTATCACCAAAAGTAACGATGCCACCATCTTTAAATTGTACGGTTGATAGAAGTTTGATGTTTTCGATCATGTGTTTAGAACATCCAATATCTAGTATCCATCTTTCTTTTATGGGTACCTGAAAGATAACAATAAATACTAGTACCCTTTTTATATGTGTCCATAGGAATAATCCTTAGGAAACCAAACCCAATTGAAATTTGGTTTCTTCAAATAGTCAGAAGAAAGAATAACATTTTGCATAAAGTTAGATATATATAAATCCTTATCATATAAGCAAATGTCTTTAGAAACCCAAATATTATGCATAATTGTTTTCTTAGAAGATGTAAGAAAATTGATTTTTTTAAATATGAATAGTATCCTTTTCCATACTATTAGAAGAATCAATTTTCTTTGTATTAATAAATACATGCTTTTTCTTTTCTAAAATAACATTACCAAGAATATTGGATTTGGGAGTAGTCTTATACCCCAAACCTTGTCTATGATTAGCAGGATGTTGTACTCTAAGTAAATCATTAAGATTATTCTTTCCTTTATTAAACTTACTAATGTTAAAAGACATATCATCATATTTCAACTTTAGAGAAAAATATCCTTATCTAAAATAGAAATGCGTGAAATCATATTATGATTCTCGGATTTAAGAATCTCATTTTCATGAAGTAGTTTATCATTTTGATAAGATACTGTTTCATTCTCAATTTATAGATTATCTAAAGAAAAAGAATGAGAAAGAACTAATGCCTTATGTTGAGAATTCAATTTCTTCAATCTCGTATATAATTCATTAAAAGCATCAAGTAATTCTTCATTATCTAATCTACTTACCTCATTATCACTTTGTGCCATAAAACACATATGGGCATTCTCTTCATTAGATTGGTCGTTGATTTCTTCTTCTTCATCTGAAGATGAAGAGCCCCATGTTGCTGCTAGTGCCTTCCTTTTCATTTCGAACTTCTTATCCTTTCTGAAGTTGTTGAATGTCCTTTCTTTTGGCTTAAGAAGTGGACACTCCTTTTTCATATGTCCTGGTCTGTTACATTGAAAACACAAAGAAGCATCAGTAGTTTTGGGCTTAAACCTTTTAAACTTACCTCTTCCTAGAAACTTTTTAAAGTTTCTTGTTATAAGTGCCATATCATCATTGTCCATGTCTGAATCATCGGTGTTTGATGAAGAAATGTTCTTTTATGTATCTGCTTGTTCTTTCCAATCTTGAAGTTGTACTTCATAGGCCATTAGGTTACCAACCAAGCTTTCAACGGTGAGAGTTGACAAGTCATTGGCTTCTTTATGGTTGTAGTCTTCTTCTCCCATTCTGACATTAAGGCACGAAGAATCTTCCATACTTGTTCCGTTTGAGAATAGGTTTTGCCAAGAGCTATTAGGAGTTGACAATATCGGTGAACCGAGTGATCATTTCTCCAATTAGTTCATTCTCCTTCATTCTAAATAACTCAAACCTATGAACAAGAACAGCGATTTTAGTTTCCTTAACTTTATTAGTTCCTTCATGTGTTACCTGTAGTGTATACCAGATGTCATATGCTGATTTGGCCTGGGAGGCACGATTGAATTCATTATTATCCATGGCGCAGAATAGTGCATTCATTGCTTTAGAGTTGTGGGTTGCAGCAGATTTGTCTGTAGTCGTCCATTTGGCATATGGAGTTGTAGGCTTCTCATATTTAGTTTCCAACATGTTCTAAAGTTTGTAGTCGATGCTTTGAAGATATATTGTCATCCTTGTCTTCCAATAGGAGTAGTTGAAACCATTGAATAGTGGAGGCTTTGTAGTAGCGTGCCCTTCTGGAAATTGTGATGAGGACGTTGAAGTGCTCGTCGGATAGGTGTATGCCATCTTAACCATGAGGCTCTGATACCAAATGTTGGATCTCCTGGCACTCCCAATACACTAGAGGGGGGTGAATAGTGTAAATCACAATAATATTGCAAAATTAAAAGTTAATAAAAATTGCAATAAGAGTGCATAAATAAAAGAACACAATGCAGAATATTCCAAGCACAAACACAAACATTTTTATCCTGGTTTGGATCCTTGTGATCCTACGTCCAATCCTCTATCCCCGTAGAAATTTGAATCCACTAAAACACTTGCTCCCTGTAAGTAATCAACAAACAAAGATGGCAACACTCAGATCGAGCCAGAATCAACTCCGAAACGATGTCGTTTACTGCAAGTGCATGGTATAGTGGCAAGCGGGTATCGAACACAGGGAAGCGGTGCTATACTAACTATCTACTCCTAGGTTGAGTTAGAATTGCGTGTTTATTGGTGGATGTGGAGTATGGAGGGTTATAATGATGATGGATACGAAGGTTGTGTCACTCAACGTCGTAAATAGGGGGACTGGGGTGTTGGGGATCACTGCTAAGATCGTCGGGGATCGACGTCGGAATAGAATCCTTACATTGCATTAGGGTTAGGGGATTAATCTTCCAATTCGTACCACTCTCGTGGGTTAGAATTGTGAGGTATTTCAGTAGCTCTCGTTGATGCAATGGCAGTAGCCGTCAACGTAGCGGTATAGTTCGTCGACGGATCCCCTTAAGGCACGAGCCAGGCATGGTCACGAGCCTTGGTTAGATTCACCGATTTCCCTATTCGAATCCCAAAGATACCCCTTAAGCACATCAATTCCACAGACCGTGGGCATGATCTCAGTACGGGTTACCTTGGGATTCGGTAGGATCGACCGAAATACTCCCATAAATTCCTAATTCAACCTAGGGATCCAAATCTACGTCTTCCCCGTAGGGTCCTAGGGCTAACCCATCAACCCTAAAGAGATCTACTCACTCATGGCAATATTCACGAATAAAAACACCATTTTTATAGATGAAGGCATCGTAACAAATTGATAGATTGAAAATAAAGAACTTACAGTGAATAGTAGATCTCAAGAAGAAACTCAGATACCAAGAACGCAAGAAATAGCAGACAAGATTCAGTAGAATTCAATCCAATTAATCCTCAGAAGTTTAATCTAAAACCTACAAAAATTCGCCTCTAAAGAATATTCAAAACTCAGAATTCCTCCTCCGAAGTGACGGCCGCTCCAAGAATATATACCCAAAAAAATGCGCAGAAGCCGCTCACAAAACATTTACAAAAATGGCATTAACAGAGTGGGTGACTCGGACGAGTAATTCGTTGCTCAGTCGGTCGCTCGGTCTGAGCAGCTGAACTGCTCGACCAAGCATGACAGGAAATCAAAATCCTCCAAATTCTTTCTGCCTGCACGGGCCAAGTCGGCACTGCTCGGTCGAGTAGGAGGTTGCTCAGATCGAGCATCCAACTGCTCGGTCGAGTAGGGGACTGAGTAGTGGTCGAACATTGTCAATTTAGAGATTTCATCACTCTGCTCGGTCGAGCAGTCGACTGCTCGACCGAGCAGTGATCGGACAGCAACGTCTGAGAGATTTCAGCAGATTTTTCACCCTGCTCGGTCGAGTAGAGTGCTCTGCTCGGTCGAGTAGGTGTCAAACAGATTTTAGAAGAATTTCAGCACTGCAGCATCATCTTGCAGAAATTTTCCAGGGCTCACCCGATCTCTGGTTGGCATTATTGGTGGCGTTAGAACCGTCTTGAAGTCTACTATCTGGGAAAAATATCAGAAAAATAGTGAAAAATCCCAGGTGATAGCAGATTTGGAAATAGTGCACGGCTGTCCTGTTTCCAGCACTTCGGGTCGCTCGATTCCTTCGCCGCATCATATCTCGATCGAGCGACCTTCTCTCTTGCCTCTTCCTTGCTCCAGTATTCTTCTTTGACACCTCGAGCATGTTATCATGAGTCTCATTAGTGCTCTCGTGTCGCCGATTGTCTTATTGACTCCAAATTGCTCCAATATCGCCCCAAATCCCTGAAATGGACATAAACGCTCCGAAAGTCATATTATTCCAAATAATAGCGTAAAAGCGTACGAAATATGTAAATGAGCAATCATTTTAACGTGTAATCATTTAGATAAAATGTGAAATATAATGACACATCAAAATCTCGCCAAGCTTACCTCTTACACGTCCTCGAGGAAGACTAGTAAGAAGCGAACACAGGAGATGGATACAATGGAGATGCGAGGTGGTGGCATGTAGTGGAGACAAGGGGTTCATTCTTAAATTCAGAAAATATAAGAACCCCAGGTATGCAAGATCTCGTGAACACACGTCAATATAAAATTAGAACACAAATACATAACAAATACTTAAGTCTCGCTCAAATTAAAATAACGCGGATTTCAATAAATAAAATGAACTTGATAAGCAATAAAAAGAGATTAGAGTTATATCATATCATAGTTTATCATGCAATATACTACGTTCACAGAAATGAACCCAATGTTCACAACTCATTCTCTAAGCAGTATAATATGTCATGATCAAACATTTTCAAGCATGCATGGTATTTCGTTATACTTCATGGAATGAATTTAGCAAATTCAATCAAGGTAAGGCATCACCACACTACGACCATTTCAAGACTCCTAGAACCCATCAACTTTGCCATGTCTTAGTTCTATATAGAATTAGAGATAAGGATATGAAATTTTTGTACTTTTATATTGTTTTTGGCTATATGAATATTTCATATGCATTTTTCTTTTTGTATATACACGAGATAGCTCAATATATATAAAAAGTGGCCTATGCATCCCAGACCAGATGGTCTTAGGGCATTGGGTTACGAAGAACCCCTAGAGCCTTTTATTCAGGATACTTGTTTGATTTTTGCATTTTTGGTATTTTTGCAAACTCACGTAAACGCGATGGAATGGAAAATATGATCAAAGATCATTTATTGGCTATTCACAAAAGAAAAGGAAAAAGCATAGAATTTTGACATGGCTCAGTTTCAGGAATTCTAATCATCACTACTTTAGTTATCATGGGGTTATCCTATCTCTTTTGAATCACTAAACATCCATGAATCAATATAATTATCAATCAAATCATGCAGGAGTCAACTGATTTTCAGATTTGATTCATTCATTTTTACCTTAACTGTTTCGAGAATGTGGTTGTGAAACTATGGATTCCACTATGAAAAAGTATATTAACAAAGATACACTAATTAAGGAATCGAACTCTAACCTAACAGATATCAAAGTTCATAAACAAAAATAAATCCACGATATTTCATAGAAAATAAAGCATATGAGACATAAATATAGAAGTGAACATGGTTCAAATGGAAATTTCGAAGTGTGTTTCACGATGAAGCAATGTGCGTGCACTATGCACTCCCCCAAGCTTAAACATCACATTGTCCTCAATGTGTGTATGATATAAATAGAGGACAACAATAAGATGGGGGGCCACTCAATAGAATAATTTCTCTCCCCCAAGCTTAAACATCACAGAAAAATTGGGGAGAGATGCAAAATAATTGCCAAAATATAAGGGTGAGCATGGATAATAGATAGTGGGTTAGGTGCAAAAGATAATTGAGCCATCAAATGGGGTGAATTTATTAAACTAAAAAATATATAAAATCCTATACGGTCCTCTCGCTGCCAAGAGGATTCGTGATTATTTAAAGCGTAAAATACTACAATACTAGATTGGTACCACCTGTAGCAGAAGGTGGGTCTAATATCTTTGCTGGTGCAGGTAGCTGCTCTATCTGCACTTTTCGTGGCTCCGCCGGGTGCGTATCTCCACGGGCTCCATCAGATTCCAGTAATGCGGCTCCCAGCATCTCTCCAAGGACTCCACCTGTACCCTGCAAGAGACAAGCCGCATCAATCTGATGTGGAATATTTTTCCCCAAAATAATTTTTTTCCAAAGAAGATCGTCAAAAGAAATATGTAAAGTAAAAATATGTAGACGATACTTCCTTGAAAATACATCTCTGCTCTCATGTACCACGACAGGCAGTTCCTTGTCGTTCGTCTAAGGATTTTCAGGCAGCTCTGGCATATGAGTATGGGTCTCATCAGGCAAATCCTTATCATTGTCGATGGAAGGATGAGGTGGTGGTGGAAGCTCAACTGAAGGTGGGCAGCACTCGGGATCCTTATGAATATCTGTGTCCTCATCCCAATGCATGACCTCCTCGGTGACAGGCTCTGGCTCCGTGGGTATGGAAGTGATTGTGTCACCCTTGGATGCATCGTGTAAGTCAGCCGCTGTCTCCTCAAATGTGGAAGTATCAATGTCCTCAGCCTCTCCCTCGAGCTCATAATATAGAAGGCACTTGTTGATTTCGGCCATATCTTTCTGCCATCGATCATGTGACTCATTCAGCATAGCGCTGACAGCCGTGCTCTCCTCTACCGATGCCATGAATGCATTGAGTGTCAAATTGGGAGGATGGTCAGGACTCAAGAGACAGACGCGCTTTCGTAGGGCATGTGTCCCTCCATGTCACAAGATTCGTAGTAAGCATATAACTCTGGGTAGTGGTCATATCCTTCCATCCGATAGTACGGGTCCTGTGAATGATATTCGTAGTCTTCCATAGGAATCTCATACTGCTCTGAAAAATCATTGCCTGAATAATCCCAAGATTGCTCCATTGTACCTGAATAGTCAAAAACAACAACCTGGAAAAGACATCAGTGGTACAAGAAGATAGAGATAAAGATAAAGCAGGTGGGTGGAAAATCTCTCTCTGTTTTATTTTTATTTTTTTATTTTTTATTTGTTTTGTTTTGTTTTGTTTTTTAACGCAATCCAATGAACCTAATTGTGGTAGATAGATAATATGGCGGAACGCCTCCCCGGCAACGACGCCATAAACTTGATCGAGTCGGAACCAACTCCGAAACAATGTCGTTTACCGCAAGTGCAGGTATAGTGGCAAGCGGGTATCGAACACGGGGAAGCGGTGCTATACTACCTATCTACTCCTAGGTTGAGTTAGAATTGCGGGTTTATTGGTGTATGTAGAGTATGGAGGGTCATAATGGTGATGGATACGAATGTTGTGTCACTCAACGTTGCAAATAGGGGGACTAGGGCATTGGGGATCACTGCTAGGATCGTTGGGGATCGACGTCGGAATAGAATCCTTACGTTGCATTAGGGTTAGGAGATTAATCTCCCAATTCGTACCACTCTCGTGGGTTAGAATTTTGAGGTATTTCGGTAGCTCTTGTTTACGCAATGGCAGTAGCCGTAAACGTAGCGGTATAGTTCGTCGACGGATCCCCTCAAGGCACGAGTCGGGCATGGTCACGAGCCTTGGTTAGATCCGTCGATTTCCATATTCGAATCACAAAGATACCCCTTAAGCACATCAATTGCACAGACCATGGGCATGATCTCAGTTTGGGTTACCTAGGGATTCGATAGGATCGACCAAAATACTTCTCTAAATTCCTAATTCAACCTAGGGATCCAGATCTACGTCTCCCCCCTAGGGTCTTAGGGCTAACCCATCAACCCTAGAGAGATCTACTCACTCATGGCAATATTCACGAATAAAAACACAATTTTTATGGATGAAGACAACGTAACAAATTGATAGAATGAAAATAAAGAACTTACAAAGAATAGTAGATCTCAAGAAGAAACTCAGATACCAAGAACGCAAGAAATAGCAGACAAGCTTCAGTAGAATTTGATCAAATAATCCTCAGAAGTTTAATCTAAAACCTACAAAAATTCGCTCTCTAAAGAGTATTCAAAACTCAGAATTCCCTCCTCCAAAGTGACGGCCGCTCCCAGAATATATACCCAAAAAATACGCAACAGTCGCTCGCAAAACATTTCCAAAAATGGCCTCGACAGAGTGGGTGACTTGGTTGAGTAATTCGTTGCTCGGTCGGTCGCTCGGTCCGAGCAGCTGAACTGCTCGACCGAACATGAGAGGAAATCAAAATCCTCTAAATTCTTTACTCTGCCTGCACGGGCCGAGTTGGCACTACTCGGTTGAGTAGGAGGTTGCTCGGACCGTGCATCCAACTGCTTGGTCGAGTAGGGGACCGAGTAGTGGTCGAACAGCGGCAATTTAGAGATTTCAGCACTCTGCTCGGTCGAGCAATCGACTGCTCGACCGAGCAATGATCAGATAACAACGTCTGAGAGATTTCAGCAGATTTTTCACCCTGCTCGGTCGAGTAGAGTGCTCTGCTCGGTTGAATAGGTGTCAAACAGACTTCCGCAGAATTTCAGCACTGCAGCATTATCTTGCAGAAATTCCTTAGGGCTCACCCGATCTCTGATTGGCGTGTTCTTAGTGGCGTTGGAACCATCTTGAAGTCTAATATCTGAGAAAAATATCAGAAAAATAGTGAAAAATACCAGGTGATAGAAGATTTCGAAATAGTGCATGACTGTCCTGTTTCCAGCTCTTCGGGTCGCTCGATTCCTTCGCCGCATCATATCTCGATCGAGCGACCTTCTCTCTTGCCTCTTCCGTGCTCCAGTATTCTTCTTTGGCACCTCGAGGATGTCATCATGAGTCTCATTGGTGCTCTCGCATCGCCGATTATCTTATATACTCCAAATTGCTCCAATATAGCCCCAAATCCCTGAAATGGACATAAACGCTCTGAAAGTCATATTATTCAAAATAATAGCATAAAAGCGTATGAAATATGTAAATGAGCAATCATTTTGACAAGTAATCATTTAGATAAAATGTGGAATATAATGACACATCACACTCCTCGTGTTGCAAACTTGTACAATCTCTTCAACAAGAGATTCACCAAATACAATAAAGAAAGAGTATGAAACAATATCACATATAGCCTTGATAATTAATGGAATTATTGCGCAAGGACGGTGATTAAATCTCCAAGGTTCTGGATGGAACTTGTAGCAGAACAAACTTAAAGATTGGACTTTCTATAGAGGAAAAATTTATACAGAGGTTCCTCTAAGAAAATCTGAAAATCACTTATTTTCTAGAGAGAGAAAGTAAACTTAAGAAACGAGAAAGAAAGTGAATTTTCGTGTGATTTTACGCAGGGGTCTGGGGGTCTATTTATATTCCAAAAAGGTAGCTCTTGAACGCTGGACAACTGCCTAAATTTTCAAAAAATTCTGGGAAGTTTTTCACATTAGTCGACTAATAGGAGAGACTGGTCGACTAATTAGAAATGCTGACAAGGATTCTGGCTGTTAATGTGTCCTTTCAGAAAGTAACTTTCGAAAACGGAAAGTAACTTCTGTAAACGGTTATAAACTGACAAAAACTACCCGTTTATGGCAGTTCTAACTTCCAGAAAGAAAATATATTATTTAAATGATAAATCATTTAAAATAACTGATATGAAAATAGACTGGTAGACTAACTAAGTCTTTTAGTCGACTAGAATTTTGAAAGTTAGGAAATTTGAAAAAATTGATCCTAGAGACACTAAATTAGGTCTGACAAAGTTTTAGGACAGAAATATTTTAATATTAACATTAGTCGACGAGCACGAGGAATTGGTCGACTAATTGGATTTTTGATGGGATTTTTTGAAGACGAATCCTAAACGATTAAGAGAGATTATCATCAATGCTTTTAAATTATAAGTAAATGCAAGAGAAAAAAATAAAGAATACATCTCATTTACAAGATAAAATATCATCGATAAGTTTCGTCTTGTAGTGGATGCTTCTTGCAACTTGTATACTTGATGATTGTCTTAGTTGATTTGTGATATAACATCTGCATAGATAGAGTTAGTATAAAGATAATATGTTTGTATCATCAAAATCATATAAGGAGTTGTGAGTTTCCAACAGTTAATGTTGAAGACAAAATTTGGATTATTATTATTATTTTTTGCTTGGAATCTTGTGATCTAAATTCTTTGCGCTTGCTTATCGATCTTCGATGTTTTTGTAACAATCTCTCATCTTTATATTCTTTTTTTGATGTTTTCTATTACGATCATGAATTCTATTGCTTTTATTGAATCTTTTGTTGATCTTTCCATGAATGTTGAGTAGTCTTATCTAGGGCTGATGGATTAGCCCTCTAATCTTAGGATTTAGATGTAAAGTTAGGATTTTTATGTTTTTTTGGTATAAAAGGGATGTGTTTTGGTTGATCTAGCCAAGTTTGTAGGAGATTCCAAATAGGATTTGTGACCACGACAGTGGCGCATATCTTGGACGGATATCATATGGACTTAATTAGGCACGTTAGTGAATTCAATTAGAGTTCGTGACCATGACGGTGGCATGCACTTTGATGGTTTCCACCGTCGTCCTATATTACTAATTGATGACTACGACAGTAGCATCAATGAGAGCCACCAAATCACAGATCAAATCTCTAATCCACGACAGTGGCATGAGTAGAGATTGAGAACAGTTGTCGATTGTAATGCACGGATCATGTGTGAGGCTATCCACGACAGTGGGGCTAAATACAGGATATGTTAGACGAGTGGCATAATGACAGTTGGCCATAAGTTTAACATCTTAGATGCGACAATCTCTCCCTAATAAAGCCAATTCAACATTGGAATTCTAACCTAGCATTGACATCCGACGATCCTAGTGGTGACTCCTATTGTTGTAGTCTTTTATATTGCCGATAATCCTATCTGAGAAGATAAACGTGACAACCTTTTCGAGTACACTGACACTTTTCTGAGATTCAGAACAAACTCAAGACTATATAAGCATCTGCCTATCTATGGGTTCGACATTTTACTATATTACAAAGCTTCAACACCATGCACTTGCGGTCGTTTTCGGGTTAAAACTCGAGCGCATAAATCCCTATTCCAGTGGACTAGCAGAGGCTGCTAACAAATGCATCCTTGGTCCCCTGCGGAAGAGGATAGCCGGGATCAAGGAAACCTGGCCAAAAGAAATCACCGGCATATTGTGGTCATACGAACGACCCACAAAACTTCAACAGGTGAAACACCATTCATGCTTGCTTATGTTTGTGAGGTTGTCGTCCCAGTGGAAGTCAACAAGTGACCACTTTGCCTCCAATACTACGATAAGGAGAGAAACTCAGAGGGACTTGAGCTCAACCTATGGTTGGTCGACGAAGTTCGGAAACAAACCTTGGCGACCCTCATTGAACAAAAGGGACACTTGGCTCGATACTCCAACTCCAAAGTACATGGGCACAATTTCTGTGTAGGGGACTTGGTATTACGTAAGGCTGCCTTCACCCACGAGATTCTCAAGCATGAAAAGCTTGCTACAAAGTGGAAAGTCCCTTACAAAGTAATCGATATTCTCGGCCCGACCACTTATCGGCTCACTACACTGGATGACAGTGAGCTACCCCATCCTTGGAATGCTGAACATTTGCGGAAGTACTATAATTGATTGTACCAGCGGAGACATCGGGTGATCGAAACTTACCTTTGTTTTTATTTTATGCAAATTTAAAATAAATACAAATTAGATCTTTTTCCTATCTATCTAAAGATTTCTAACCGTCGTCGGTCATGCATCGAAGGGGCCTCGTCCCTCGTAGCTGTACGACCCTAGTCGTCATCCGTAAGTTGAAGAGGCCTTGCCCCTCACAACCGTATAACCCTAGTCATCAACCGTAAGCCGAGGGATCACCCCTTGCCACTGAAGAACCCTCGACCTTCGTTGGCCGTAAGCCGAGGTATTGCCCTCGCCACCGAATGATTCTCGACCTTCGTCGGTCGTAAGTCGAATGGGCCTCGTCCCTCGCAACCGTACGACCCTAGTCGTCAACCGTAAGTCGAGGGATCACCCCTCGCCACTGAACGACCCTCGACCGTCGTCGGCTGTAAGCCGAAGGATCGTCCTTGCCACCGAATAATCATCAGCCTCCATCGGTCGTAAGTCAAAGGGCCTCACCCCTCGCAATCAAATGTCCCTAGTTGTCAGTCGTAAGCTGAGGATCACCCCTCGCCACTGAATGATTCTCGACCGTCGTCAACCTTAATTCGAAAGGGCTTTGCCCCTCGCTACCGAACGAAACGCGTCGCTATGGATTATGATCTAGAAGATCATGTTTATCGGGTTAATATGCCTAACGTATCAACGACCCAACTTACCATCAATTTTTAGAAAATTGAAAATTGAGTCGTTGAGTGGGCCATACACGTGCATATGCTCAAATGAAAACCCAAAAGTTTTTATTTATTTTCATTTCAAAACAAAAAGGGTTACATGAAACCTAGGCTAAACTCTATCAGCCTAGGAAGGAGGAGCCCATTTTGGTACAAAGCCGTTATGAAAAGCTTCCATCGCCTTTATGAACCTCACCGTGAGCTCCTCCTTATCTCTCGCAGTGTCCCTCTCGAGCTCGACAGCTTTGCCCTGGAACTCAGCAGCCTCCGCTTTGCAAGCTTCTGCCCACCTCTCTGAGTTGGAAATTTTGGCTCGAAGCTCGATTGCTTCCCTATTCGAAGCTTCGAGTTCCATCTGGAGCTGAGACCTCTCCATGCTCCATTGAATCTCGACAGATTTTTGGCGGTCAGACATGGACGAGAGGTTATCTTTGGCCCCCACGGCTGCACATTCGGCTTCGGCCTTGGCCGCAAGGTCTCGCTCCAGATCTTCTTCTGTCTTCCACATCCAAGCTTCGAGCTCGAACGCCTTACGCTCAGCAGCCTCTACCTGCCATCCTCCTTCAATTAAGTCGACGGCCCGACGGTGCAATACAGCGCCAAGGACGGACATCTGCGGACAGCATCAGTCAGGAACGGCCAAATTGCAAGTCAATTAACGAAAGGCGAGTAACGTACTTGATATCTGCTCCCTACGAAGAAGTTGGCCACCCGTTCGAGGTCCAACCCTTGAAGGAGCTCCAGATCTCGAGGGAGAATGGAGTTCTCCACCAACTGAGTAGTCGTCCCGAAATCCGACAGGGCCGACTCTTTCCTTCCGATGACAAAGGGAGGCTGGTAAGGTTTGCCTCGAATAGGTACTGAGGAGTGAGACGAGAGCTGGTTGAGTAGCAGAACTCGATCAAACTTCGAGGGAATCGGTCCGACCAAGGGAACAGACGATTCAATACCGCCCCATGGCCATTTATCCAGAAGAAGAGCCATGGGGTCTTTGTCGTCCACTGAGAATCAAGAAGGGCCACCTCCCGACCTTTCGCCATTGGGGAGGGCAGAGGGTTTGACTTCTCTGTTGGATGCAACGATCTAGGACTTCTTGTTTGATGATAACAAACATGTGTGAACGATTTGATGAGTGTGTTAAGTGTTTGCAGGAGTGGCGAGGACGTAAATACTCAAACGATGACTAAGTCAATTTGATGGAGGGATTGCTATACACATAGCAAATTGGAAGATGGAGAAATTTCTATTCATATAGCAAATTGGACTAGTCTAATATGGGGTGAGATGGAGAGATCAATTCAAATCTCATTTGGATTGATTCAAATCAATTTCATATTGCAATTCAAATCCTAATCCTAATAGCATTGCTCTATCAAATCTCCACAATCCCAAATTCAATGTGCATTCCTATCTCTAAGGGGATTCCCTCCTAGCTTTGAGATCCTACCCATGCTTGCAAATCCCTGATCTATGGGATCTCTCCCATGCTGCAACCCTAACCTAGGGGGCTTTCTCATGCCGCAATATCTCCTAACCCCTCTCCTATATAAGCTTCATCTTCAAGGGTGAGAGGGTGTCGGCCAACATTATATTTCCGAAGGCAAAAATTGCGGCAAGGGAAAAAATCTTCATCTTCCTCATATAGCATTGCTGCAAGCCTCTCCATTGGTCCTATCTCCTAGCCGCAACCAAAAGCCAAAGCTACAACCCTCAACAAACCAAATCCCATTGCCACAAGCTTCATTGCCCATCTAGTTGCCTTTGGAGTTGGGGGAGATCAAGTTGCCATTGGAGTTGAGGATCAAATTTCACGCACATATCATTGTGCCTGCAGACCCATCAGCAAATGAGGCTGCAATCCTTTACCGACCGCTACAGTCTACAAGCCAACAAGTTGCCGACCAGTTTGCCTTGTCGACCTATAAGCAAGCAGCGCACCATCAAGCTTGAAGACTGATCCTCTGCTGCTGTCGACCCGCAAGGAGCACCACACACAGACTTTGTCGACCCGTGTGCTTCTTCACATTGTCGACCGCAGATCTCCCAAGCCATTAAGAGCTGCAGACAGACTGAGGGGCTGAGTGGCTTGCGTTGCCGTACCATCCACTATCGACCGAGCGGCTAGCTCTGTCAACCCAACTTGCCGACCCGAGTGCTGAACCATCTTGCCGACCGAATGAAAGGTTGTATCTGCAACTGTCGACCCACAAAGCTGAGGGCCATCTTGCTTGCTAACTTAGTTTCCATACATTGCAAGCTGTGTGCCGACCGACCCATACATGTGCCAACAAGCAACCAGAGCCGCAATTTCCTAGTGTGATCTTCAAGTAGTACCGCAACCTTGAAGGATCATCATCACCATTGGAGGACTAGCTGTAAGAGAGGAGATGTGCTGCAACCTGAGTTGTCGAGACGAATACTTCTTGTTAGGCGTGATCTAACCCGTGTTGAACGAAGGAGACGACACGCCATCACAAACTCAGCTATTCTAAACTCTAATTATTTTATTTGTGCTATTTGTGTGTACATCTCTGTAGGGGAAACTTTACCATTGTTACATTTTGGGGTCTTGTCTAGATGGTCTAGACAAGAGGGACTTGGCTAGTTGGGACTATCCAATAGAAAGCTCTTACTAATATTAATTGTGTTGAACATGTGGTTGTGGGGTACTGAGAGCCTATCGAGTGTAGAGACGTAGGTCGTGCTCTAGCTTGTGGATGTACCTGTCGTATAATTAATATAGTATCTGCTTTGGGGGCTAGACGTAGGTCGTTGGGATGACCGAACCAGGGTAAATCTGATGTGCATCTGTGTTTGCCAATTATTTACTCTACCTGTGCTTAAAACTACATGTGATTATTCGTGGGTTGCACGATTATTTTTATTAGCCTATTCACCGCCCTCCCCCAAGGTTAGATCCAGATCCAACAAGTGGTATCAAAGTCAGTTTAGAGGATCTAGTCTAGATTTTTAGATGACCATGAATATATCTGATTCTGCATTTGCTGAATGTCAGTCTATAGCTCGTCCCGCAAAATTTAATGGAGTAGACTTTGAATATTGGAAGGCTAGGATGAAAATCTATTTACTGTCTATTGATTATGATGTGTGGGATATTGTTGAAAATGGTTATATTCCACCCACTATTAAAATTGAAGACACTATAATGATTAAGCCTAAAGAAAAATAGGATGCCTCTGTAAAAAGTTGTATTCTTTAAATGGTAAAGCTAGGAATGCGCTTATATGCTCTCTTGATAAATCTGAGTTTAATCGTATCTCACATTGTTTAACTACGCAGGAAATATGGCATACGCTGGAGTTGACGCACAAGGGAACATCGCAAGTGAAGGAATCCTGACTTGCCCTGCTGAGTACAGAATATAAGAGTTTCTGCATGCTGTCATCTGAGTCCTTCAAGGAGATGTTCGCGAGATTCACGGACATCGTATAAAAAGCCATATCCCTCGGTAAACCATACAGGTGAGAAAGATATTAAGGGCACTGCAAAGTTCGTTTCGACATAAAGTCACCTCTATACAAGAAGCCAAAGATCTATCAACGATGAGAATGGTGGACTTAATGGGCAACCTAATGTTGCATGAGCTTGAGCTGCAGAGCATTGAAGCTAGAGAGAAACCAGAGGTCAAAGCTCCCACACCATTAGCTCTTCAAGCTAACGACGATGATATTGATGAGGAGCAAGCACTAATGGTCAGAAACTTCAAAAGATACATCATGACTGACCAATGAAGAGATGAAATGACGAAAAAGTTCAATCGCTCTAATAATTCTCATTCTGCTAAAAATTCCTCTGATCAGACCACTACTCAAAAAGTTATGTGTTATAAATGCAGGAACAGAGGACACTAGATGTGAAACTGCCTACAAGAAACGACTAATGTTGCAGACAAGAAAGGAAAAGTTGTGGTGAGAACGTGGGACATGGATAGTGAAGATGAGAATGAGGAGCATGAAGTTGGAATCAATCTTGCTCTGATGGGAAGACACGATGAGATACAATCTTGCTCTAAAACTGAACTTTTGAGTATTTGTAAAGGCATGCAAAATAAAATTGATGAGCTAGAATCTATCGCAGATGACTATAGAGATAGTAACTTGGAATTGCAATAAGAAAATTGTGATTTCTTTAACGAAATTGAAAGCCTGAAAGAAGAACTTGTTGCATGTAATGCTACTATTAATTTGCTGAAAAAAGGGGAAAGCTCACATGCCTGAAAATACTGAATGTCTCTCGTGTCCCTCTTTGTTAAATGAAATTAGCATGCTTAAACACGATTTAATTAGATTTAATTAAGCTTGAAACGTAAAAAATTTATGTAATTAGGGGCTTAATGATAAATTGTGCATGCTAAATAACGAGCTTAAAAGAAAAATTATTGATTTTGAGAAAAAGGAAGAGGAAAACAAGAAAGCTTTCATAAGTAAATGCACCTTGCTTGTGAATGAAAATGCTATATTGAAATCCAAAGTCACTAGTCTAGAGTTGTCTATAAAGAAATTTTCCATATGAAAACAATCTTGTGATATTATTCTTGAAAATCAATTATATGGCAATAATAGACGTGGACTTGGATTTGGTTCTAAAAATGGATTTGGTTCTAAAAATGTTGAAAAGTCTAAGTATATGAATTTTCACAATATGCCAAGCAAGGCTAAAAATGTTTATGCAAAGTGCTTTACATGTGATAGTGTTGGTTATACCTCATATCATTGCAAATATAGGAACACCAATATTAAATTCAAACAAATATGGGTTCCTAAATCTTTGATGACTAACATGAGTAGACCTTGTTGGATTCCAAGGTCACACAAACCATCTACTGTGCAGGTAAGATGGAGATTTGGCGAGGTGCTATGGATTGAATGTTTCATTATTTAGCTCCTTAGCCAAACGACGACGCGAAGGTATCTCTCTTCTTTGAACTTAATGCATACCTTCATAGCATGTTTTTTTGCATTTTTTGAGTGCTTGACTTTTTTATTTTGAGTGCTTATTTGATTGATTCTTAGTTTGCTTTAGTTGATTATAAAGAAAAATAAAAAAATGAAAAAGTCAAAAATAAAAAAAATGTTGCTTAAAGTCTATCTTTTCTTTTGAATCATTCAAGTGATATTATTGAATGTCATTCATATCCTAGTAGAAATCATTGTATTATCGTTATAGCTACATGTGCATGTTAGACTATTCTAAATAGCCATGATATGTTTAATGAATTGAATAATATGATCTCCACACCTACACTTTCACTTCCACGTATATTGAATATTGTTGCACAATTGGAGATTCTTTTATGAAATATTAGAAAGTAAATGTAGGTTGAAAATAACTGAAAAATCTAAGGGATATGATGTGTATTTTCCATGAATAAAAACTGAGCACAAAATAATTGAATATGAAAAAA
>JAULAV010003504.1:0-25000 GCA_030789695.1 Scilla litardierei
TCAATCAATAAATACAAGCGAAGCATAAGGAAATCACACCATCATGCAATAAAAAATGGAAGGAATCATGCTATTCAAATATCCACTTCGAATCATGAAAAATCTCCAAAACTAAAATATTTTGTACAGTTCAAGCATTATCAAATCTCCCCGTTGTGCACCATCTCCACTCTAATGTTATACTCACTCATATGATCAATTGGTTCACCCTCCAAGCTTAGCTCGATGCGTCGCATCTAGGAATAGGATATGAAAGTTTTTGTCTTTTTCCAAGTATTTGTGTTAGCTTCTAATAAAGGATATAAAACAATTTTATTTCTTTCTTTTCTTTCTTTTTCTTTCCTTTTTCTCTTTTTCACATTTTTTTCTTTTTTTTCATCTTATTTAGAAGCTATCTTTTCTTTTGGGATTTTTGGGAAGTAAGATGCGATAAAGGTAGCTGTAGGGGGTGAAACCAACTGATATATAAAGAATCATAAAGATATATGTAGAAGGAAAATAGTATATCACTCGGTTCACTCATCAGAGGTACACAACGATTCAATAGGATAATACTCTAACTAAACTCATAATTAGCATGTATATTTTCATTCATCTTGATGAATACTGAAAAGCACGCAGTAATAAGCACAATAATATCAAGCATGCAAAAGAAGTGAATGAGATAGCAAACAGGTGCTCCAAGTGTTCTAATGATGCGTGAACATAGATGCATTACCCAACAAAGTGCATCATAGATACTATTTCATGCATTCAATTTCAATTCATATCAGGCATTAAATTAGAGAGATCAGCAAAAGAACGTGCACGCATATAGATAGTAAGACTGAAACTACCCTAAATAGCATGTCATCAAATAATAAGCATCGTGAGTAGCTGCTGAGGGCAATGAGAAGTATCATCATGCAGAACAGCCTCAGCAAAAATAAAAAGGGCGGAGAAAACAAGAGAATGAGAACAGACATGCATGCATGGCAAAAAGCAAAAAACGTGATGTTGAATGAGAAAAAAGATAAAAAGGTGGAAAATGGGTGGAAAAGTAAATAGAAAGAAAGAAAAAGAAAGAAAAATATAAAATAAAAATGAAAGATAAAGCGATAGCACTCATCCCCCAAGCTCTACCCAGCAGTGTCCTCACTGCTGAGAAAACGCTAGTATGTGGCAGATGATGCTAGAATGGGTGGGTATGTGGGGATAGAAAAGGAATGAGAAATAAAACTATGAAGAATAAATAAAAGGTGATATGATGCAATACTAAAAATACGATGCATATTCATGAAATGATGTATGGCGGGACTTCCCCCAAGCTGTGTATGACCAGGGCCCCGAAGAGACAGATGGGCACAAAATAATACGAGGGAAGAAAAAAGTGTGTCAGGATAGCATCAAGTAGGGGCACCACCCTCTGGAGGTGGTGAAGGGCCCCCCCAGTTATGGATCAGAAAATGTGGAGGGTGGCTATAGCTTGACAGGTAGGTCGGAAGGGAGATCAGAAGTAGTGGTGACAGGCGCAACTGAAAATAGTACAATAACAGTAGTGGACTGGACTGTGGTAACCGACTTAGGTATGGAAGAAGCTGGCCCTGTAGAAGCCTGAGAATGTGGGGCACTAAGTGGTGCAATAGTCGTCACAGTGGCTGGCCTAGGTGGAGGGGAGCGAGCTAGGATCACATGAGGTGGGCCTCGTGTCCGAAGCAGGTCAATGATGGAGGCTAGGTTTGCCTCGACTCTCTCATGATGTGTGGCTGTCGAGTGGACAAAGGCATCGAAATCCTGCCGAAGGCAAGAAGTCGAGTCCTCCAACACCATCAGACGAGCGTCAGAAGTAAGAGAGTCGAGGGAAGGACGAGAACCGTGAGACCCCGCTCTCGTAAAGCGGCCCTGTAGAGATAATCCACGGTGCCTGGGCTGGAAGGTCGGAGAGGGAAAACTCGATGGGATCTCAGCATTGGAAGTGGCCGGAGGTAGAGCAGTTGTCGACATAGAAGTATGTAAAGAAGTCGAGACGCTCTCAGTAAGGACAGCTGCTGCTGGTGACAAAGTGGTGCCTGCGAGTGGAATGTGGGACCCTAATGAGATGGGCAGTGAAGCTATTAGGTCCCTAAGAGGTGGAAGGGTGGTGGCTGGATTGTGCTCATGGAGGTCTAGAGTAGTAGGCTCTGGAGCAGACAAAATATCAGTGCCCTCAGGCACAGGTACAGTGGAGACAGTGGTATGGGTGGCAGGAAAAAAGGTGGTGACAGTCCCCAAAGTCTCGACGGTGGTGGAGGTGGTAGAGACAGAGGTGGAAGAAGAATTGCATACTGAGGCGGTGGGTGCGCATGCAGTACTGGAAGGGCGGCCACAATGGCTGCCAGGTCATGCTCCTCGTACGCGAAAGAGCGGGGCACCTGGTCATCGACGACTGCCTCGACGGGAGCTCCCGGTGGCTCGACTATATGGAGTGCTGGAAGTGGGTGGACCATATCAATCATCCAGCTCTGTTGGGTAGGTGCTATGGTGGTGAGGTGAGGGGCATGAAGGACGAAGTGGGGCGTGTGGTGGGTGCCAATAAGGTAGGTCCATTGACGGGATCCATAAGGCCTAATGATATGATGTGCTCAAGCACAACCAGAGTCAAGCTTGTGGGGCCTGGAGGGTCACCAGATCATCGGGAAGATCAATACCAAGCATCCGTGCAAAAATGGTGAAAAATCTACCACAGCAGATATTGGTAGAGTAGTGTGTGTGGGAGGTCTATATAAGGCGATGACACAGCCAGTGGGCTGGTTAGAAAGTACGTAAGGGCAGAGGGAGCCATCGAGGTGGAAGCGAATCGGTCGGGTCATCGCCATAAGATGGGAAAGCTCGGGTAGGGACATGGTCCCGAACTCTGGCCTGTAAAAAATGGTGGCGGCAAGGTGTCTCTGCGCGTAGCAAAGGCAAGAATGCACAATGCATGATGCCTTCGCTCGGTTAGGGTGGTAGTGGTCCAGAGCTGAAATGCGATGCCAGAAAGTTGAGGCATCGAACGTGCCAAGGTCGTAGTCTAGGGAGAAGGCAGCCCGGGGGTCAGGGATGGCTGGGAGGTGGAAGTGGTCGCGGATCATGGCATATGTGATCGTGAAGTCGTGATCCATCAGACGGAAAGTAATGCAATCGCCCGCCTCGATGCAGGAGATGGAACTCAATGCCTCCAGAGTGAGATGAGTATAGGTGGGGGCGTGCACGGCTAGGAGTCGCTCGAAGCCAATCGTGCGGTGAAGCCAATGGAATCTATGCAGGAGTCCAATGGATAGGAGGGTGGGGACGTTTATAAATAGTGTGGGAACAAGACGACACTGTGACAGCCGGACAAAGCAGTCGCGGTGCTCATCATCGTGGATGGTGATGCCAAATGTCTGCACACGTGGTGGTAGAGCGACGGGAACGGCAGGAGTGCAGGAGGGATGGTAGGTGTAGTGGTGGGGATAGGTGCGGAAGTGGCAGGTGTGTGTGAGACGTGGGGGAGAGGATTCGGACGCGGATTATGGATCGCCCACGTGCTCCTCCTCGAAGGTGGGGGTAGTGGCACGGCGAGGGCGTCGTGCAGGTCGAGAAGAGGAGGTGCCAGTGGCCGGCCTCTTCCCATGACGGGGAGGTGTGGGGACCCCTCTAGTGCGAACCATCGTGCAAGATGCAATGCTGGAGTGTCGGTAAAAAGAGTAAAAAGTGTAAAGAATTTACTGACAAGGCGATCGCAGAGTGCTGCCGATCGGTGGTCTTCCCCAAGATAATCCCGAATGTTTACTTTGACGTAGGTAAAGCGTACCTGAAATAGAAACAAATATGATGTCAAATGGTTAGCTGAAAAATAAAATAGGGAATGTGTGCAATTTCTCGACCGAGCAATAGCCTTGCTCGATCGAGTAGCGTGTGAGCTGAATTGATGCTGAGGTACTGAGTGCTGCTTGACCGAGCAACAATACTACTCGGTCGAGGAAATCATTTTTTAATGTCATGACTGAGCACCAAATATGCTCGGTCAGCAAATGTCAATGGGGGTGGTGGGCTGATTGCTCGGTCGAGCACCATTCGAGCTTGATCGAGCAGGTGGCGATGCCCTAGGGGATTTTAGGGCTGGAGCGGCTGCAGGATGTTTCGATAGGGAAGGGGATGGAGCAGTGGGGAGGTAGGGGCGTTACAAGAGGGGATGGGGTTTTTGCAGGGGGCGGCGCCGTCGGCAAGGGAGGCACCTGCGGCGATGGTCAGCTGTTCGAAAAAGGGGGGAACATGGGAAAAGGGGGCAGAGGAATGAGGAAAGAGAAAAGGAGATAGAGAGACAGAGTGGGAGGGAGCAGACCATGCAGGTGGCACAGCCGGTGGTGCAGGCGAAGTAAGGGCAGACGTCGGTGGTGGAGTGGTTCGAGTAGGGTTGAAGGTTAGGTGCTCGGGCAAAAGGATAATCAAATAAGAGAGAGAGAGTTAGGGCTAAAGGAAATTGAGCTGGGTTTTAATAACGCAGCTCGTTCGGAAGTGGGCCCCGCAATATATAGAATATAGTTGCTCGATCGAGCCAGACAAAACTAAAATTGAGTTTTAGAATGCTCCCTCATCTACTCGATCGAGCAGGGTCTGCTCGGTCGAGCATTTTGCTATCGAATCCGATCTTCTCTTTTACTCGGGCCGAGTAAGGACTGCTCAGTCGAGTCGATGACCACTCGGACTGAGCAGAGGCTGCTCGGGTCGTGTAGACAGAACGACGATTTTCCAACATTTCCCTGCACAGTTCTTAGCTCGATCGAGCAGTTGGTATACTCGGTCGAGCAAGGGATTACTCAACCGAGCAGATGCTGCTCGGGCCGTGTAGACAGAACGCTATTTCTTCCTTGTTTTCTCGTGCCTGCGCTACTTAATCGAGCACTTGGCTGCTCGGTCGAGTCAGTGTCTATTCGGACCGAGCAAAGGCTGCTCGGGCCGTGTAGCCAGAGCGACGTTTTCTTTCTATTTTCTTGTGCCTGCGCTACTCGACCGAGCAGGTGGCTGCTCGGTCGAGTCACATGTGTCTAATTTGACTCTTCTCCTTTGGTCTCTCTTCAAATCAGCTGCTCTCCTCCAGCTTTCTTCCTCTTAAAATGTCGATTTGCGTTCCCCTTTATGTTCAACCTGTAGAAAGGAAGAACCCATCAAATTTTTATTATTTTGTATTTCTAAGAGAAATAAATACCGCTTTTATTTGTTTTTCTTAAATAGATAAAGTAAAAATAAGAAATTGGAAAAGATAATCCAAGATATAAAAGATTGGGTTGCCTCCTAATAAGCGCTCGTTTTGAGTCATGAGCTCGACTCCCTCTGGTTCTTCAATGGTTATCTGGTGCGCATGAGATTCGTGCATCATTCTTGCCAACGATACCGTGCGGTGGTAATTGGCATCCTTCCTCTCCAGGCTTTTCTTCGACGGCGTAACTGATGGCCTCCGACTTCTCGTGGTGTAAAGAATGGTTTAAGAGCTCCTCATCCAATACACAAATATAGGCGGTAACCACCTTGTTGTAACTGGGGTCACTGTCGTCATCAGCACTTGTTCTTATCGGGTCCTTCATGATCCCCTCAGTGGCATGTTCCTCTATGGCGTCATCCTCTAGGAGCTCCAGATAACTAGACCCTTCTTCTCGTATATGCTCCCTAATTGGTTTTTGCAGCTTGAACTGGGCTTCAATATTGCCCACATTCAATGAGAGAGTTCCTTCATGGACGTCTATCAAGACACCGGCCGTCGCCATGAAGGGGCGGCCAAGTATAAGATGTGAGCTCCCTCCCTCAGGTATATTCATAATAACAAAATCTACTTGCACACACAGCCCAGGAGGTATTTGCAGAATAATGTCCCTGGCAATGCCCACTAGATATGTGAGTGAATGATCCGCTAGCTGTATGGACATGCTTGTCGGCTCCAATTCGCTTCCAGACTGTAGTGTCACGCCCCGTTTCCCAAAATGACAGAAGCGAGGCGTGACGAAGGCCCGCTTGGGCCGGAGCTGTGAGGCTCGGGCCCAATAAGCGTATGTGAGGTACCAAAGATAGAAACAAACAGGTTCTTGCATATATAAAAATTCGTAACAACAGAAGGTACTGAAAGGAAATGCATTCATTTTATTCCATCAAGATATCCAGAAGTACAAGAGTCTAATAAAGGAAGTAATGCCCAGTATGGCAATAACGCAGAAAGTAAACTACTGGTGCAAGCACCCAACCTAGGCAGAAAGGTAAACGGTGCTATGCACCCGAACTATAAAGCAGGAAAAACTCTAAACTGCAATGGTGAGGGACCTCTAGGACTGGTCCTCGTCAGGTATGTACTCCGGGTCGACGTCCTCTGGCTCAACGTACTCAGGAATGTCTGGCTCGTCTGCGTACTCTGGCTCAGCACCTGACGTACAACATCCAAGAGAAAAGGAACTATACGTCAGGTAGAGTCAATAAGAAAGGGTGAGAGACTCTACTGCAAGTGTAAGGTAATTTAAGAGCAACGTTTTACTGGTTGATTAATGTGCTGTTGTTATAACATGACAGTTATACTATGCAAGAAGTAAAACGATGCAGGAAAGTAAAACGTGTCAGGCAGTAGCCGCAACGTGTGCTACCAGCTACGGGACTAAATTAGACGGGACAAAACAAGACATGAAGTACCGTGTGTGTCACGAAGGTTCACGTCTTTCGGTCTGTACCGAGGGAATGCTCAATCCAAGTACACGGGACAAGACAAGACAAGAAGTGTGTCACTAAGGTTCATGCCTTTCGGTTTGTACCGAGGAATGCTCAACCTAGTACACGGGAGAAGACAAGACAAGAAGTGTGTTACTAAGGTTCACGCCTTTTGGTCTGTACTGAGGGAACGCTCAACCCAAGTACACTGGACAAGACAAGACAAGAAGTGTGTCACTAAGGTTTACGCCTTTCGGTCTGTATCGAGAGAACGCTACACCTAGTGCACGGGACAAGACAAGACAAGAAGTGTGTCACTAAGGTTCACGCCTTTTGGTCTGTACCAAGGGAACGCTCAACCTAGTGCACAACTCGAGACAAGACAAGACTGAGGGTGACAAGAGAGATTCAAGAATTTCGGTTTGTGGGCGGCCAACCCACCAAGCCGAGGGAACGCTCAACCTTCCGCCACCCAAAGTGCTCAAGACAAGACAACCAGAGATCACCCTCGTATGGAGGGCACCTAAAACGCCCGTAGGCTTTTGTGACATGACATGACAGAGTTGAGGAGTTGTTCATTGTAGGTGGTCCACACGCACGCACACACAGAATAACCCTAAGGTGTCAGTTGTTGTTGTTGTTGTGCTTAGACTTCGCCATCAAGTCTAAGCTGTCAAGGGGGTCCTAGACGCTATCATTGTCACGCCCCGCTTCCCAAAACTACGGAGGCGAAGCATGACTAAGGCCCGCTTGGGCCGGAGCTGTGAAGCTCGGACCCAAAAAGCGTCTGTAGGGGTACCATCTTAAACTTTTCAGGTTCTTGCATTAATAAGATTCGGAATAATAGAAAGTACAGAAAGAAAGTGGCATTCATTAATATAGAGAGATAATATCCAGCGAGTACAAAAGTCTAAAAAGAGAAGCCTAAGCATGGCAACAACTACCAAAAGAGAGCAAACTAAAAGTAGTAATGACTGAAAGGCAGCGACGGAAAAGACCCCAAGGTCTGGTCCTCGTCAGGCACGTACTCTGGGTCGACGTTCTCGGGCTCCACGTACTTCGGTAAGTCTGCCTCGCCCACGAATTCTGGCTCGACACCTGACGTACAACACCCAAGAGAAAAGGAACTGTACGTCAGGTAAAGTCTACACAAAAATGTTAGACTCTACTGCAAGTGTATTTTAATTTAAAGCAACATTTTACTGGTTGATTAGCATACTGAGGTTATACATGGCAGTTATAGAAAGTAAACGGAGCAGGAAAAGTAAACACATCAAGCAGTAGCCGTAGCGTGTGCTACCGACTACGGGACTATCCTAAATGGGTCAAGATAAAACGAGACAAGACGTGACAAGACAAGACACGACACGACACGACACGCCGCGTGTGACTCGAAGGGTTCACGCCTTACAGTTCGAGGGGGATCAGACCCTCTCCCTGTGCGCACGCTCAACCCTACCCCAACCCCAGTACTCAAGACAAGACACGTCCATACAAGGGATCACTTGGAGAGTGCCCTATTGCCCGCAGGCTGTGTATCAGTACAAGGGATCACTCGGTGAGTGCCCTATTGCCTGCATGCTGTGTATCCATGCAAGTGATCACTCACCCACTGGCGAGTGCCCTATTGCCTGCAGGCTGTGTATCAGTACAAGGGATCACTCGGTGAGTGCCCTATTGCCCACAGGCTGTGTATCCGTACAAAGGATCACTCACCAACTGGTGAGTGCCCTATTGCCCGTAGGCTGTGTATCCGTACAAGGGATCACTCACCCACTGGTGAGTGCCCTATTACCCACAGGCTGTGCATGACAATACACGACATGACAAGACAGAGATGGTTCTTCTAGGGGGTCCACATGCATGCACACATAGGAAAAAGCCCTAAGGTGTCAAAAGTTGTTGTTGTTGCGCTTAGACTTCGTCGTCAAGTCTAAGCTGTCAAGGGGTGTCCCGGACGCTATAATTTCACGTCCGATTTCTTTGTTCACATTTTAACAGTTCTACAAGTCTAAGGCCTAAACACGGCTGAAGGTACAAGTGAGTACACTTGCCTGCGGTGGCGAGTGCGTCGTCTGTCCGGAGCGTCCCGTCGAAACATCGCGCCTATGATGGTCCGTCTGAAACAGGATCACGGTGATGTCAGATCGCGCTTTTCACCAATCCTATTAGGGTTTGTTTATCTAATTGGCGGGACTACCCTAACTGTCAAAAAGTCACGTTTTTGATGTTTGTTCAGTCTAGATCGACGTCTACCCTATGTGCACAGAAAATTTGTCCGTTCGTCGATCTTTCCTACGGTGGGCAACATTTTACAGATGCTGAAATTAACTTTAGTTCAAGTTGACCAATTTTAGTTTAGGTTTTGGTTAGCTACGGTGCGGGTTTTACTACTCGTTAGGGAAACTAACCTCGTGATGTCGTCTAACAAGCGGAAGTCGGGTCTGAACGGCGAAACGTCGGCGTCGTCTGGAACTCCTCGGCCACGGGTAGCGCAGCGAGGTACCTCTGGACAGCGGGGTGGTGCATGAAATCAGCGAGCTAACAGCGATTCTCCTCCCATTGCGAGTAGCATAATGGATGTTCACGATAACGGCGACGTCGGCTAAAAGTACGTGCGTGCGGCAACGCACGTGAACTCTGAGAGTCCAAGGGGCTGTCGGTAGATGAAGTAGTATCAGTGAAAGATGCTCGGCCAGGTGGGTGGCTGACGGCATGAGCGTACGGTGGTGGGTGGTCGTGAGAAGCCGGGGGAGGACAGATTCGTGCAACGTTCATTGTCGCGCATCTCAGCAGAATTCCAGAGACGAACAGCAAAAACGGGAAGTTGCAGAAGGTAAAGGACTTCAAGACGAAGCCAACGGCAGTGGATTTTTTTGCCAAGTATGGTTGGAGGTGGACGTGAGCCGGCATTGAAGTTCAGCTTCCAGATCTGTGAAAAATAGCCGATACGTCGTGTTCCGACGAGGATTCCGGGAGCTACAGGTGGGCTATGGGCGTGAGGGAAGTTGCAGTTGATAGGGGGTCTCGATAGGAGTCCAACGGTGATAGGGTGGTCATCGTATGTGGCCGGATGGCCGATGGGTGTGAGTTTTCCTGGCGGTGGCACAGATCTGTAAAACTGTCATTACGTCGAGTTCGAGAGATGGTTCGAGGAGGTAGAGATGAGGAAAGAGGGTAAGGGGAGTTGGAGATGATCGGGGGATCAAAGGGGAGTTGAGTGGGGGTGGAGGTGGCCGGAGGGGGCGGCCAGAGGTGGCCGGAGCGGGCGGCCGGAGGTGGCCGGCCGGCCATGTTTTCCGGCGACGCACAGTAGCAGGAAATTTCAGCCCAAAAGCATGGATTAATGGGGTTTTGAGAGCTTGAAGAGATGGAGATGGAGGAGGAGAGGTGGAGGAGCTAGGTGGCCAGAGTTGGGGGGTTTGGGGGCTGTTGTGGCGGCTGGAGGAGGAAGAGAATAGCCGGCTAGGGTTTTTACGTGATGGGTTAAAATTTCGGCCATGTGTTTCTTTTGAAGAGATGAGTTTTGATATGTGCCTTAAGGTTATTGGTTAATTGGGAGAGAGAGAGAGAGATAGAGATAGGAGGAGTAGAATTAGGGAAAAGAGGAGGTGCCAATAGTGGCTGATGCATGATTTCCTCTTACGTTGGAGAGAATTGAGGGATTGATTATGATTTGGTTTAAATTTGGATTTGAAAAAGTCAAAGGCTAATTAAGGGATGGAAATTGATTAGGGGATAATTCTCGCTACGGGCATCGGAAAAATAATCCGAAAATACCGAGACGATCGCAGAGACGAGAAGTACGGGGCTACGGGGTCTGGCCGTGTGCTAATCCTACAGAAAAATATTATAAAATTAAGAACTGAGCATTGAAGCCAAAAGACCGAAACGCCCTTCCATTCAAAGCTGTTCTGCGAAAGAATGAGCCGTGCAATGACGTTCCCAAAAATTACTATAAAATACTACACTTCCATACGGTCACAACGACATACCACATCGTATATAACGAAACCAAGAAAGAGTCAAATAAAATACGCGTGCGAAAAACGTACGTACACGCAGAAAATACGAACGGTCGAAAAGCGGCCGTTACACTCTACCCACCTTAGAAATGATTCCATCCTCGGAATCACTTATACCAATAACAATGATATCTATATACCCGTATGCCTACAACTCCCATATCTACACATAATGATCGTTAAACCTATAACTTCAAACAACGTTCCTTAATAATCCATCATAGCTCGTCTATCACTGAATAAAGCTACTACTAGAACCACATCCTAGCACCTAACTATAAACCCACATTACCGTCTACAGATCAACAATCATCTCGTCCTCAATATATATATTCTCCATCATATCGTCTCATAAATTTCCTCCATAAACAACGAACCATCGAACTACATCTATCCTTGGCCCTATCATCTAATCTCTTAATCATATAAAATCCATCTTCATAACATCCCATTCATCTCAACATGTCGAGTTATCTCCAATGCCTTCTCGTCTCAACTTAATAATCAAATCTTGATGCTTTAAATGTTCTATTCATTCTCATGATCACTCTAAATCATACTATCCCGTCATAGCTACTCTTATCTATCACTCGTCCAAGTTTCAGATCGATTAAGTACTCATCTCCCTGTACATAATTTCATCCAATCAGAGTTCTCCATTGGGTCCTTCACACATCGGTATTATAAATAAGTTTTGGACAACTCATTCTTTTCATCCAAGGAAATCTAGTCTCATATCCTTGTGTCCCAAAATCAATTAATCATTGCTATTACATATCTCATCACACACTATACCTACCCGCACACAAGATCCTATAACAATAATAGTTAGTCCCAATAATATAACAACAATAAACATAACATTTCTAAGGGAGAAAGAAAAGAAGAGAAAGGAAAACTTAAGGCCACTGACATATTTTTAAAACAATTGGAAAAAGTGGAGTTGTGGTAATGGATGAGGGAGGATAAATGATTTGTAATCTTGTGAGCTAGTTTCAAAAACTTTAAAGATTTGGTTTAAAAGAAAACAAAAGTTTTAATACAATCACATGCAGCCAAGATAAGCTATTCAATAGTGCGAAAGACTAAGTCTAAGGAATTGCTTGCTATGACGCTATTCACACCTATATGAATACTATCATTCAGACAACTCATACCTATATCACGGATAACACTGAGTATGCCACATGACACAATGGACATACATTAAGATCCTAAAGGTAACACACTCATACAGGTCCACATACTCTACCTATACATATACTCCACGACGACATCACATACCAAAGACCCACTACTAAACTAGAGACGACACAAGCAACTACAAGCACTAATGTCTAAACAATAGACATGAAACCGACACCAAAAGTGAACGAAACAAGATCGGAAAGAACGAGCTCGGATAAAGCGAGGATAAGAAGATAGCTAGTTGGATGGAACAAAATATTTCTCAAAATAATTAAATAGATGAAAGAAGGTTTACGTGTAAAATACGATATCATATACATTTATATTTATAAAAATATGTAGAACAAGGGAGCAGTTGTAGAAAGTTACAATTTGGAAAAAGAGTTAGACGAAGGAATGAAGAGTAGGGTGAGGTAGCGATTGTTTCGCAAATGAAAATAGATTTATACAAAGATTTTTGAAATGTGAGCACGATGAACATAGAACTGATATATATATATATATATATATATATATATATATATATGAAGTTCTCTTTAGTTTAGAAAGTATTCTAAAAGTACGTACGGTAAGTGGTTAAAATAAATTTCGTAGTTTAGAAAAAGTGATATATTGAATTTTTAAAATGATAACAATGTTTTTAAAAAACTGAAATACGTAAGATACCGGTTAGAAATAATTACAAGATAGTAACTTGGAAATTAAGACCAAGGAGGTTTCAAAAATCCAAGAAGGAACTTCAATTCAACCGAAAAGCAAAAAGTTTTAAACATATAACAAAGGGTTTTCGAAGAAGTTAAGTAAGCGAAGAATTTTTATAAGGAATTTTCGAAAATACTTTTAGAGGAAACAGAATTGGCAAAGGGAAGATTCGAAGGATCAACGATAATAGTCAGGAAGCGATCACGTGAATCGCTGGAAAGAAATGTGATAGTATGATGAATACACCTAAGATATGATTCATGAAAGCTACGATGGAACTCTACGGTCGATAACACAAAGTGTAGTGATCAGCAAGGTGCTAGAAGTCAGGGGTTCAAATTTTTCGGGCCGTCTAAAGATCAGGAGAACTCAGCACTAAGTCTTCCTAATGAACTAGACTGTAATAGAGAGATCTCAGGGAAGGACCCAAAGAGAATCAAGATCACGTTTTGCTGGTCCCGAAGTCGATGGACCCGAGCGAACGACTAAAAGAAGGGCTCTAGAAATCTAACACGATCAGAGTAAAGTGAGGGCTACTAAGGTATCCTAAGACGAGGATGACTAAATCTTAACCAAGGCATCAAACTACCAAACCTGGATATCTATCTAAGTCTTCCTACCATCTAAGACTAGAAAACCCTAATTTAGACTCGTACATGTTAAAATGGATATTAAATGAATGTGGTACTCTTATTGTCCCGAACTTTTTGCAAGGACCTGCATGGGCCATCACTAAAACCTGTCACGCCCCGCTTCCCAAAACTACGGAGGCGAAGCATGACTAAGGCTCGCTTGGGCCGGAGCTGTGAAGCTCGGACCCAATAAGCGTCTGTAGGGGTACCATCTTAAAATTTTCAGGTTCTTGCATTAATAAGATTCGGAATAATAGAAAGTACAGAAACAAAGTGGCATTCATTAATATAGAGAGATAATATCCAGCGAGTACAAAAGTCTAAAAAGAGAAGCCTAAGCAAGGCAACAACTACCAAAAGAGAGCAAACTAAAAGTAATAACCTCTGAAAGGCAGCGACAGAAAAGACCCCAAGGTCTGGTCCTCGTCAGGCACGTACTCTGGGTCGACGTCCTCGGGCTCCACGTACTCCGGTAAGTCTGCCTCGTACACGAACTCTGGCTTGACACCTGATGTACAACACCCAAGAGAAAAGGACCTGTATGTCAGATAAAGTCTACACAGAAATGTTAGACTCTACTGCAAGTGTATTTTAATTTAAAGCAACATTTTACTGGTTGATTAGCATGCTGAGGTTATACATGGCAGTTATAGAAAGTAAACTGAGCAGGAAAAGTAAACATGTCAAGCAGTAGCCGTAGTGTGTGCTACCGACTAGGGACTATCCTAAACGGGTCAAGATAAAACGAGACAAGACGTGACGAGACAAGACGTGACGAGACAAGACGTGACAAGTCAAGACAAGACAAGACACGACACGACAAGACGCGTGTGACTCGAAGGGTTCACGCCTTACGGTTCGAGGGGGATCAGACCCTCTCCCTGTGCGCACGCTCAACCCTACCACAATCCCAATGCTCAAGACAAGACACGTCCATACAAGGGATCACTCAGAGAGTGCCCTATTGCCCGCAGGCTGTGTATCAGTACAAGGGATCACTCGGTGAGGGCCCTATTGCCCACAGGCTGTGTATCCGTACAAGGGATCACTCACCCACTGGTGAGTGCCCTATTGCCTGCAGGCTGTGTATCAGTACAAGGGATCACTCGGTGAGTGCCCTATTGCTCGCAGGCTGTGTATCCGTACAAAGGATCACTCACCCACTGGTGAGTGCCATATTGCCCGCAGTCTGTGTATCCGTACAAGGGATCACTCACCCACTGGTGAGTGCCCTATTGCCCGCAGGCTGTGCATGACAAGACACGACAATACAAGACAGGGATGGTTCTTCTAGGGGGTCCACACGCACGCATACACAGGAAAAAGCCCTAAGGTGTCAAAAGTTGTTGTTGTTGCGCTTAGACTTCGTTGTCAAGTCTAAGATATCAAGGGGTGTCCCGGACGCTATCATTTCACGTCCGGTTCTCTTTGTTCATATTTTAACAGGTCTACAAGTCTAAGGCCTAAACACGGCTGAAGGTACAAGTGAGTACACTTGCCTGTGGTGGCGAGTGCGTCGTCTATCCGGAGCGTCCCGTCGAAACGTCGCGCCGGTGATGGTCCGTCTGAAACAGGATCACGGCGATGTCAGATTGCGCTATTCATCAATCCTATTAGGGTTTGTTTCTCTAATTGGCAGGACTAGCCTAACAGTCAAAAAGTCACGTTTTTGATGTTTGTTCAGTCTAGATCGACGTCTACCCTATGTGCACAGAAAATTTGTCCGTTCGTCGATCTTTCCTACAGTGGGCAACGTTTTACAGATGCTGAAATTAACTTTAGTTCAAGTTGATCAATTTTAGTTTAGGTTTTGGTTAGCTACGATGTGGGTTTTACTACTCGTTAGGGAAACCAACCTCGTGATGTCGTCCAACAAGCGGAAGTCATGTTTGAACGACGAAACGTCGGTGTCGTCTGGAACTCCTCGGCCACAGGTAGCGCAGCGAGGTACCTCTGGATAGTGGGATGGTACACGAAATCAGTGAACTAACAGTGATTCTCCTCATATTGCGAGTAGCGCAATGGATCTCCACGATAACGGCGATGTCGGCTAAAAGTACGTGCGTGCGGCAATGCACGTGAACTCCGAGAGTCCAAAGGGGCTGTTGATAGATGAAGTAGGATCAGTGAAAGATGCTCGGCCTGGTGGGTGGCTGACGACATGAGCGTACGGTGGTGGGCGGTCGTGAGAAGCCGGGGGAGGACAGATTCGTGTAACGTTCATTGTCGCGCGTCTCAGTGGAATTTCAGAGATGTACAGTGAAAACAGGAAGTTGCAGAAGGTAAAGGACTTCAAGACGAAGCCAATGGCAGTGGATTTTTTACCGGGGGTGGTCGGAGGTGGGCGTGATCCGACGTTGAAGTTCAGCTTCCAGATCTGTGAAAAACAGCCGATACGGCGTGTTCCGACGAGGATTTCGGGAGCTACATATGGGCTATATGCGCGAGGGAAGTTGCAGTTGGTAGGAGGTTTCGATAGGAGTCCAACGGCGATAGGGGGGTCGTCGTAGGTGGCCGGATGGCCGGTGGGTGCGAGTTTTCCCGACGGTGGCACAGATATGTAAAACTGTCGTTATGTCGAGTTCGAGAGATGTTTCGAGGAGGTAGAGATGAGGAAAGAGGGTAAGGGGAGTTGGAGATGATCGGGGGATCAAAGGGGAGTTGAGTGGGGGTGGAGGTGGCCGGAGGTAACGGTCGGAGGTGGCCGGCCGGCCATGTTTTCCGGCGGCGCACAGTAGCAGGAAATTTCAGCCCAAAAGCTTGGATTAATGCGGTTTTTGAGAGCTTGGAGAGATGGAGATGGAGGAGGAGAGGTGGAGGAGCTAGGTGGCTGGAGTTGGGGGGCATGGGGGTTGTTGTGGTGGCTAGAGGAGGAAGAGAACAGCCGGCTAGGGTTTTTGCGTGATGGGTTAAAATTTCGGCCGTGTGTTTCTTTTGAAGAGATGAGTTTTGATATGTGCCTTAAGGTTATTGGTTAATTGGGGGAGAGAGATAGAGATAGGAGGAGTAGAATTAGGAAAAAGAGGAGGTGCCAATAGTGGCTGATGCATGATTTCCTCTTACGTTGGAGAGAATTGAGGGATTGATTAGGATTTGGTTTAAATTTGGATTTGAAAAAGTCAAAGGCTAATTAAGGGATGGAAATTGATTAGGGCATAATTCTCGCTACGGGCATCGGAAAAATAATCCAAAAATACCGAGACGATCGCAGAGATGAGAAGTACGGGACTACGGGGTCTGGCCGCGTGCTAATCCTACCGAAAAATATTATAAAATTAAGAACTGAGTGTTGAAGCCAAAAGACCGAAACACCCTTCCATTCAAAGCTGTTCTGCGAAAGAATGAGCCGTGCAATGACGTTCTCAAAAATTACTATAAAATACTACACTTCTATACGGTAACAACGGCATACCACATCGTATATACCGAAACCAAGAAAGAGTCAAATAAAATACGCGTACGAAAAACGTACGTACACGCAGAAAATACAAACGGTCGGAAAGCGACCGTTACAATCATTTCACGTCAGGTTCTCTTTAAATGTACTCTAACATTCTAAGAAGGAGATGGCCTAAACGTGGCCGTACAAGTACCAGTGTAAACACTTGCCTGCGATGGCAAGAGCATCGTCTGTCCGGATCGTCTAGTCGAAGCGTCGCGTCGGCAATGGTCCGTCTAAAACAAGACAATGATCACTCCATATTTTACACCTTTTTTCTGCATGTTTACATGCCGTTTTGATCACCCATATCGTGTTTTTCATGAATATTCGACTATATTGCGTTACTTTTCACTATTTGTTGTTTTTTGTCGAATTTCAGGGAATATGGAGCGATCTGTAGCGATTTTGAGATAAAAGGATTTGCATGCTCTTAGGAGTGTCGCCCACGGATCATCGGAGGACCGATCAGGGATAGAGGTTGGGTGGAAGAAGAAGGAACTCTGTAAGAGCGACAAGGAGGAGAAACGGAGAAGATTGGGCATTTACAGCATGCTACTTGGCCGAGCGGAGCACTCACTCGGCCGAACAAGAAGCCCCACTCGGCCGAGCAGAACGGATACGCACACAGAGTCAATTTCAGTGTATACTCGGCCGAACGAAGAAAGCCTACTTGGCCGAGTGATAAATCTCACTCGCCCGAGTGGTACAAGGAAATTGTCCAGAGAAAGGCCGAAGTTACTGTATTTTTCGAAAATCCTGGCGAAAGTCACTCGGCCGAACGATAAAGCCACTCAGCCGAACGGATAAGTATACTCAGCCGAGTCACCCCCGAAGGCAGACCCTGAGACCCCCCTGACTTACTGTTTTCTTACATGGTCTGTCACTCAGACGAGTGACATTGTCACTCGGCCGAGTGAGCTGCTCCGCCTGCTGCGAGAGTTGCGGTTTCTGGGCTGCGTAGGGGCAATTTGGTCACAATTTTTTGGACGATTTTAGGGGGTTTTGCTAGGGTTTTTTGGGGGCTATATAAGGGGTTTGTAGCCATCATTAGAGGGAGTTCCCATAATGTTTTCTTAGTGATTATTTTAAAGGTTAGGCCATGCCCTAGACCCCCTCTTGGATCGAAAGCCTTGTATTTGGATTGGAATTCTTCATCAAAGCTAAGTATTTTTATTCTTATTATTTGAATCTTTGATTTGATATCTTTATATATGCAAGCAAAGTTTTCTATCGATTTCTCTATGGTTATTGCTATGCTTGAGTAGATTTGATGTTCTAGGGCATGGGGATGAACCATATGGATCTAATTTCATATTTGTGATGAATGAATTTCTAAATTGCTAGAATTGCTAGGAGGCGAGGTTGTGATTGATTTAGTACGGATAGCTAGGAATTTACATCGATTTGGGGTTTGCAAGTGATTGGATTCTAATCGATGGGAAGGCCTAGATATTCGATTTAGGTTTATAATCGAGATTCTCTAGACTTGGTTTGCAAGAGATTGGACCAAAGCTAGGATTTTTATTATAAATCTATACTAATATTCGTTTTCAAGAGATTGGACGAATACGAACTATCATAACCTAGATCGCGACTCGAGTTTGCACGAGAGTGGGCTCGAAGAGCGATTGAACGATGATGTCGATCCTAATGCTAGTGGCTTAGGCTAGGGTTTGCAAGAGATTGGGCCCAATCCTAGGTTGCTATAGACCGGCAGTAGCGCGAGAGCGTGAGCTTGGTTCTCTATTCAGTTACGACTAGTTCACCTCAACACAAGCCTATTAATATTGAGATTCACTATTTAAAATGATGTATGACGATCCGTAGTGGAGATTCCCTAGCTCTAGACTCTTTTACTGTATTAAATTGAATCGATATTTTATCCCACATCTTTATCACCGACACCGACATCCATCACCATTGTCATTACATCACATCATAAACCATCTCCACCAATAAAACATTCGTAGTCGAGCCAACCTAAGATAGATTGGAGCCAACACAACCTGCTCGTGTTCGATACCCGCTCGCCACTTAACCGTGCGCTTGCGGTAAAACTACAATCATTCTCCTGGTGTATATCCGGGGCTATCAAGTTTTTGGCGCCGTTGCTGGGGAGGTGTTTCCTATTGGAGCCAATTTGTCACAATTAGGTTGATTAGACTTAAAAAATTTTAAAGAAATTTTCACCCCCGCCACCATTACTATCATTTCTATATTCTTTTGTGCCACTGATATTTTTCTCCAGGATTTAGCTTTGTTGATCAGGTGTTATGGATTATACTATGTGGACTACAGATTATAATCAGAGTGCTCAGATGGGAGAATAGTATTTTGATCAGAGTGCTCAGATGGGAGAATACTATTATGATATGAGCGCTCACATGGGAGAATACTATTATGATCAGAGTGCTCAGATGGGAGAATACTTTTTTGAGGAAACGCACTGGCTCGAGCTTGATGAGAAACAAAGGATTTTTTTGATGAGATGCATGCACACCAAGTTGAAATACAAGCCAGGCTTGATAAGGGTGACCTTCAACTGGAATGGGTGAAGAGGGAACTTGAAATGAATACGCTCATGCTTAAGATTACAGAGATTTTCAAAGATATCAGTTCTTGCTTCTTCATTTTATGGGTAAGAAGCATCACCATTCCAGAGAGAGCCTACATTGATAGTTGATGAGAAGGCAAAAGAGCACCCTATCGAGCCAGAGTATATTGACGAGGAGGCCTCACATGCAGAGCCAGAGCATGATTTTGAGGAGGCCTTACACATGGAGCCAGAGCTTATCACCGAGGAGATCGTACATCAGGACGAGGACACAACCATTCATGACGATCACGAGCACTATCCTCCTCCATTAGAGCTCCCGCAGCCACCTCATCCTTCCACTGACATCGATGACTTTTGGTGGAGATGCAGGGGAGATATTTTTACACATCCCATTTCTGAATCATGTATTCCATTTGATATTTACTTTGATTCAGATATTTTTGACACGTCATACCTTTCGCAGTGCACGTACGATTATGGCTCAGAGGTATGTTTGGACGTGTCACAGTTTGACGAGCCTATCGAGGATGTCCACAGCTATGATCCAGATCTACCTGAGCAGCTGAGAGAGGACACCACAGAGATAGCTATCACAGCATGGGAGGATATTGGATTATTTCCAGGGAAGTATCGTCCACCATTATTTATTCCATATATTTCTATAGACGCTCTTTGGGATACTTTTATTATGAGGGTGAATTTTTTGCAGCAAACTGATGCATCCTATTCTCTGCAGGGTACAGGTGGAGTCCTTGTGGGAATGCTGGAGGATGCATTGCTGGAGTTCGTTGGTGTCCGTGGATATACGCGCCTGGCGGAGCCATGGAAAGAGCAGTTGGAGCAGTTGCCTGCACCGGCAAAGATACTGGATCCGCCTTTTGCTATAGGTGATATCAATACAGTAGTGTAGCAATAGCGTAAAATTTTATGCTTTCAATAAACACGAATCCTCTTGACAGCGAGAGGACAGTATAGATTTGCTTGAATAAATATCACCTCATATGACGTCAACAAAAATTTTTACACCCCAAACCCATTATATATATTAATTGCCCTCTTCATATTTTGATATGTCACATCCTTTTTGCTCACCACCATCGAGCATTTCTTTCAAGTGAAACCGTACTTTCTTATTCGTTTGACTTGATCTCGCTTAGCAAAGCCGTGACATTTTTGATCGAGTCATCTGAATAGGATTGTTTGGTATAAGCTGGGGGGAAAGCACTCTCATACATCATTGTATGTGCACGTAGTTGCATTAGAATTTCATGTCATTCATTTCATCATTTTTCACTCACCCCCTATTATTATCGTTGTTCCTCATATTCTTCCACTATGATCACATTGAGGACAATGTGAAGTTTAAGCTTGGGGGAGTGCATTTCCATGCCATTTAGATGCATTAGTTGCATTTTTACTTTATTTTAGGGTTAGTGCATTTCCATGCCATTAAGATGCATTAGTTGCATTTTTACTTTATTTTAGGGTTTTATAAAAAATTTCAAAATTTTTGCATCATCTTTTTGATTTTTCCATCTTATTTTCCTTTAATGTGTGTTCATGCATCATGCTGTGTGCTTGTTTTTCCTTTCTTTCCTCTCTTTTATTTTTCTTTCTTTATTTTCCTTTTCTCTTCTTCCGTTAGATGAATTTTGTATGATGATATCTCTTATTGCTTTAGCAACCATCACGATGCTTATTATTCCTTGCCATGCTACTTAGAGTATTCTATAGTCTTGCTATTCACATGTGCTTGCAAATCTATTTCTTTTGATGACTCCTCTACGTAATTGAATGGTATTCATTGAAACTGAATGTATGGATTAGTGTTTAGTATTGTTTTATTGGAAGTGCACCAAGATTCACGCATCAATTGTATAACGGAAGCATCTGCCTTATGGTCTTATTCGCCTCCTGTTGCATGCTTGATATGATTGTGCGCTTTACCGCTTGACTTCACTTTTTATTGAGATGATTGAGAATATCCATGCTTACATATTAGTTTTAGTTGAAGTATTATCTTATTGAACCATTTGTGCACATCTTAGAGTGAACCGAGTGTTACATTATTTCCTTCTCCACATATATCTTTTTATTCTCTACATGTCACTTGAGTTCACCTCCTAAAGCTACTCATATCGCATCTATTTCCTAAAAATCACCACAAAAGAAAAAGTTAGCTCCAAAAAGTCCAAAAAGCCAAAAAGGAGCCAAAAATCAAAAATACAAATCAAATTGCTCCTATAAAAATACAAGAAGAAAAATGAGAAACAAAGTCCAAAGAAAAAAAAATATTTCTCTATCTCATTATCGGAGCCACAAAAATGCTTGGAAAAACCAAGGCAAAAATCCCAGTTTCCATTATTATATTCCTTTGGATGCGACGCCTCAAGTTAAGCTTGGGGGGTGAATTCATTTGACCAAATGAGTGAGTATGACCTTAGAGTGGAGACATGCATGAATGGGAATATTCGATAATGCTTAGACTTTGCAAAATATATTAGATATGGAGATTTTTCATGATTTGAAATAAATATGTGAATGCCATGACTCTTATTCTATTCTCTATTGCATGCTTGGTGTGTATCTTATATGCTTCATTTATACCTTTTGATTGAAAAGTGCATCGCCAATGAATTGTATATTATATTCTAAGAAATTCATGATGTGAATATGAGTTGATTGCATGAATATAGGGAGTCCCTTCCTTTGTTCTTAAAAGCTTGCAAGTACCATGTTTAAATAAGATATGAAATCTTTATAGCATGAGATTCGTATTTTCTGAGTTATCGTGATGTATAGCTTATGGCTTGAGATCTGAGAGAATAATCTAGCGACCCCTTCCACCTCGTATTCTTTTTTATTCATTTCATTTCCTTTGTTTTCATTTCCCGAGTTCGCCACTTTTCTTATCTTCCTCGAGGACGAGTAACAGGTAAGCTTGGGGATTTTGATCGCTCCATATTTTACACCTTTTTTCTGCATGTTTGCATGCCATTTTGATCGCCCATATCGTGGTTTTCATGATTATTCGAAAATATTGCGTTACTTTTCACTATTTCTTATTTTTTTCGAATTTCAGGGAATATAGAGCGATCTGGAGCGATTTTGAGATAAAAGGATTTGCATGCGCTTAGGAGTGTCGCCCACGGCTCATCGGAGGACCTATCAGCGATAGAGGATGGGTGGAAGAAGAAGGAACTCCGTAAGAGCGACGAGGAGGAGAAACGGAGAAGATTGGGCATTTACAGCATGCTACTTGGCCGAGCGGAGCACTCACTCGGCCGAACAAGAAGCCCCACTCGGCCGAGCAGAACGGATATGCACACAGAGTCAATTTCAGTGTATACTCGGCCGAACAAAGAAAGCCTACTCAGCCAGTGATAAATCTCACTCGCCCGAGTGGTACAAGGAAATTGTCCAGAGAAAGGCCGAAGTTACTGTATTTTTCGAAGATCCTGTCGAAAGTCACTCGGCCGAACGATAAAGCCACTCGGCCGAACGGATAAGTATACTCGGTCGAGTCACCCCCGAAGGCAGACCCTGAGACCCCCCTGACTTACTGTTTTCTTACAGGGTCTGTCACTCGGCCGAGTGAGCCGCTCCGCCTGCGGCGAGAGTTGCGATTTCTGGGGTGCGCAGGGGCAGTTTGGTCACGATTTTTGGGCGATTTTAGGGGCTTTTGCTAGGGTTTTTTGGGGGCTATATAAGGGGTTTGTAGCCATCATTAGAGGGAGTTCCTATGATGTTTTCTTAGTGATTATTTTAGAGGTTAGGCCATGCCCTAGGGCCCCTCTTGGATCGAAAAGCTTGTATTTGGATTGGAATTCTTCATCAAAGCTAAGTTATTTTTATTCATATTATTTGAATCTTTGATTTGGTATCTTTATATATGCTAGCAAAGTTTTCTTTCGATTTCTCTATCGTTATTGCAATGCTTGAGTAGATTTGATGTTCTAGGGCATGGGGATGAACCATATGGATCTAATTTCATATTTGTGATGAATGAATTTCTAATTTGATAGAATTGCTAGGAGGCGAGGTTGTGATTGATTTATTACGGATAGCTAGGAATTTACATCGATTTGGGGTTTGCAAGTGATTGGATTCTAATCGATGGGAAGGCCTAGATATTCGATTTAGGTTTATAATCGAGATTCTCTAGACTTGGTTTGCAAGAGATTGGACCAAAGCTAGGATTTTTATTATAAATCTATACTAATATTCGTTTGCAAGAGATTGGACGAATACGAACTATCACAACCTAGATCGCGACTCGAGTTTGCACGAGAGTGGGCTCGAAGAGCGATTGAACGATGATGTCGATCCTAATGCTAGTGGCTTAGGCTAGGGTTTGCAAGAGATTGGGCCCTATCCTAGGTTGCTATAGACCGGCAGTAGCGCGAGAGCGTGAGCTTGGTTCTCTATTCAGTTACGACTAGTTCACCTCAACACAAGCCTATTAATATTGAGATTCACTATTTACAATGATGTATGACGATCCGTAGTGGAGATTCCCTAGCTCTAGACTCTTTTACTATATTAAATTGAATCGATATTTTATCCCACATCTTTATCACCGACACCGACATCCATCACCATTGTCATTACATCACATCATAAACCATCTCCACCAATAAAACATTCGTAGTCGAGCCAACCTAGGATAGATTGGAGCCAACACAACCTCCTCGTGTTCGATACCCGCTCTCCACTTAACCGTGCGCTTGCGGTAAAACTACAATCATTCTCCGGGTGTATATCCGGGGCTATCAGACAACATCGATGTCAGGTCGTGCTTTTCATCAATTCTATTTTGGTTTGTTTCTAAATTTAGCGGGACTACCCTAACAGTCAAAAAGTCACGTCTTTTGATGATTCGTTCAGTCTAGATTGACATCGACCCTATGTGCACAGAAATTTAGTTCGTTCGTCGATTTCCTACGGTGGACAGTATTTTAAAGATGTGTAAATAAATTAGTTGTCTTTGACGGTTGATAAATTAGTTGTCGTCTAACCTTTTGACGTCGTTAAAAAAGCAGATGTCGGGTCTGAACAGCGATGCGTCGGCATCGTCTGCAACTCCTCGACCATGGGTAGCATAGCAAGGCACCTCTGGACAGCAAGGTGGTGGCATGGAAACAGCGAGCAAGCAGCGATCCCTCTCCCGTTGCGGGTAGCGCAACGGATCTTCACGATGGCGGCGACGTCAGGTAAAAACACATGGGTACGGAGACACACATGAACTCCAAGGTCCAAGGGGGCTGTTGGTGATTGAAGTAGGATCAGTGGGAGTTGCTTGGCCTGGTGGGTGGCCAACGGTGTGAGCGTACGGCGGTGGGTGGCCGTGAGAAGTCAAAGAGGACAGATTCGCGCAATGTTTGTTGTCGCGCATCTCAGTGGAAAATCAGCGATCAAAAGAGTTAAAGAAAACTTTCAGTAGCTAAAGGACTTCAAGAGGAATCCAACTGTGGTGGAGTGATCGCCGGAAGTGGTCGGAGGTGGCCGTACGCCGGCGTTGAAAATCAGCACACAGATCTGTCAAAAACAGCCAATAGGGCTTGTTTCGACGGGTTTGCGAGAAGCTAGAGGTGAGGGAAGAGGAAAAGAGAAATTTCATATGATAAAGGGGTTCGATAGGAGTCCAACGATGGTAGGGTGGTTGCTAGCGGTGGCTAGAGGTGGCCTGGCGACGGGTTTGAAGTGGCGGCACGCAAGCTGTCAAAAACTGTCGCCAGGGTTGAGTTCCAAGGGGTTTTCGAGGAGATAGAGATGAGATAAATGAGGAAGG
>JAULAV010003505.1:0-25001 GCA_030789695.1 Scilla litardierei
GATCCCGACTCACATCAGAGAGATGATAAAAATTCTAGAATGAGAGCGGGGTAGGACGCTGCGTGGGCATTCAAGAAAGCTAACCATCCTAAGTTGGCAAAGAGGGTCTCGACTTCGGAGAAAACTCCGAGATCGATAAACGTTTGTGCGTGTGCAAACTTGGTGGAGAGGTGTGAATGTGCGTCGAGTCTATGATAAAAATCTTTTTGTTCAAGACTCAGAAAATGGTAACCACGCGGGCCCAACATTGGGTCCTCAGGAGGGATGATAGGTAGGGGTTGGGGCTGTGTACGCCGTGTAGGAGGAGGAGGACGTGAAATGGGTGGACGTGTGGACTTCCGTCTCTTGCGAGACGGCTCCTCCTCTTGCATGATAGCCTTACCCTTATCTCTTTCCCTATCCATGATGGTGTGTGATGCAAGTGAATGCAAGATGTGATGAATGCACATAATTAATGGCAATTGAGCAAAAATATAGTAATAGGGCAATATTAAAAATTGAGTTAAGGAGCGAAGTTACCCAGAAGCATAGTTAATCCTTGCTCGAAAATCACCCAACGATGTGCAATTGATGGGAGTGTGAAGCCGCGGCACGTCTCTTCAACAAATTTTCGAAAATTTCGAAAGAGGGAGAGAAAAGCTAGGGTTAGGGTTTAGAATCGGGTTGAATGAGATAGGGAGAGAGAGAAATTGATGGAGAGAAGGGAGGAGGAAGTTGTGAGGTCGGTTGAGAGGGATTGGAGGTCGTTTGGGGGAGGAACGAGGCCGGTTGAGGGGTAGGGAAGGCGAAACGATGGAGAGAAATCGAAATCGAGTGAGGAGAAATGAACGGGTGAAACGGTGGGTATTTATAGGGTTTTAAGCAAACCGATCGGGTGAGATCTCACCCGATTGGTTGGATAAATTTTTCGAAAAATTCAACGAAAAGTAGCTATAGGCGAACTGATCGTTTGAGTTTTCAACCGATCGGTTGGCCGCTTCACAATTTTCTGGAGAGTTCTGTGCACTTCACCCGGACGGCGACACGACCATGCTTCATATCACCCGATCGATTGCTTAAATCCCCAAATTTCCCGAGACTTCATCCGTTCTCACACGATCTGCCACCCGGTCTCTGCTTGTTCCACCCGACCGGTTCGCTGAAGAACAGATATAGGCCATTGTCTGATACGTCCCACCCGATCGGTTGCGGGGTCAACTGATCGGTTGGGGGCTTGTTTCCTGCAAAAGTTCACAAATAGCCTAAATCCCTCGATGAAAGTCCCCGTGGCTAAATTTATTCAACAAAATAAGAAAAATAAACCTAAAAATAATCCTAAAAACAAAAATGAGGGTTTAGAACGTGGGTTGCCTCCCACAAAGCGCTTTTGTTTAACGTCGTTTGCTCGATGCCCGGTTGATGATTTTCAAGGAGGACGGGAGTGATGCCCAATGTTTGGCATTCCTTCAGATGTTGGAACGGTGGCCTTTGGTATCATCGGCGGTGATAAGTAGACTTGCTCGACGATCCTCTCTCCGTTGGTGGTATCCGAGGGCTTCTCCCTCACATTGGCATCGTCCGCCACTTTTCTTAGTATCTGGATCTTATCAGTGGTAAGCTCCATGGGCTCTTTCCCCTTTCTCCTTATCGGAGCAGCTTTTTGGAATCCGGGAGGGATCGTATGTGAGACACCCGCTTCCCAAGCAACTTCTTCCGTCTTCGAACCGACATGCTTTTCAAGCTCCCCTAAGCTGTCGGGGGGATTCCTTGAGAGAATTTCCCAGGCCCCAGCATCCACAGCTCTTTCTTCTTCAATGTCCAGCATATTACAACCAGGTTCATCCGGAGGGTGCTTCATAGACAACCCCAAGTCAAACTCGACCTTCTGGTCGCCAACATTAAGGGATAACTTCCCTTTCTTCACATCTATCAGCACGCCAGCGGTAGCCATAAAGGGCCGTCCAAGGATGATGGGTGTATGAGTATCTTCGGGCATATCCATCACCACAAAGTCTACTGACACATGCACTCTGCTGACGTTGACTGGCAGGTCGTCTACAATTCCCACCGGATATTTGATTGATCTATCGGCAAGTTGAAGTGTCATACCCGTGGGCTCCAGGTTTCCCATCCCTATCCTCCTGTATAGTGACAGGGGCATTAGACTGACGCTCACTCCCAAATCCACGAGTGCCCGATGTATCTTTACTTCCCCAATCAAACAAGGAATGGAGAAACTTCCCAGGTCTTTTAGCTTGGGCAGATTCGCTCGTTGGATGAGAGCACTACATTCCGCCGTGAGAACGACCTTTTCCTTTCTTGAACCCCTCGTCACCAAATCCTTTAAAAATTTCACGTAGGAGGAAATTTTCTATATGGCTTCGAGGAAAGAGATCTGTAAGCTCAAATCCTTGACCATAGCGAAGAACTTGCCGTATTTTTCATCAATTTTTGCCTTGGCAATTCGCTGTGGAAAAGGAACAACGAGCTTAAATACTCTCAGGTTCCCCTCCTCGTCCTTTTTCCTCTTCTCTTCAGGGACTCCCTCCGGAGTCATATTCTTTGGTGACGAAGCTCCGTCGTCATTTGATTCTTCAATTGGTCGTTCACCGACCAACGGAGCTTCCGGTTCCTTAACGGGCACTCTTGTAGGAATTTGTGTCCCGCTTCTCAAGACGATAGCGGAGACATTCACATGATCATGCGTTAGTGCCAATGTCTAATTTGCCCCCCTTGGATTTACTTCTAGTTGACCCGACAATTGGTTTTGTGCCCTTTGAAGGTTCGCCACCTACAACCCTAGCTGGGTTACTTGGTCGGTGAGAGCCCTCTGCCCCATCTCCAGCTTCAAATTGATCTTCTCCTGGTTGGTGATATACTGAGTCAAGAGGGACTCAACCGGGGAGATGACTCGCTGCTGGCCATATGGCTGCTGCTGCTGCTGCATGGGCTGCTGATTCCTGGGGGGGATATTGCTGATATACTTGATGTGGCTGCTGTTGTTGCTAAAACTGCTGTTGTTGTTGCTGATACTGCTGCTGTTGTTGCCTAGGCGGCTGATATACTTATTGATGCGGCTGCTGCGGCTGCTGATACGATGCTCGATAGCTAAGATTTGGGTGGTTCCGGTTATTGGGAGAATAAACAGATTGGAGCTAGTCCGTGGTGGATACGGCGCATTACCCGTTGGGTTGAAGAAAAGTGCGCTAGCTTGATCCACCGGTTATGAAATATCACCACCCTCGAAGTCTCCTAGGACTTTCGCTTCCACCACTGCTACTTGTTGAGTGCCGACACCACCAACTCCTACCATAAGAGCTGAGATCTGGGTCGATAGCAAATAAAATTTGCTAGACAACGTGTCGACGTCCTCGACTCTATGAATGCCTCCAGATCTGGGTGTTGCATGCTCATCGCACCACCGCTCATTGTTTGATACCATGTTTTCTAAAATGTTGTCGGCATCTTCTTCACTTCTAGACATGAAGGACCCCCCAGCCGCGACATCCATCGAAGATTTTAGGTCATCCCTCAACCCATTATAGAACAGAATTATAATCTGCCACTTTGGAAGATCATGATGAGGGCACCTCCGCTGCATCTCTTTGTATCTCGTCCAAGCCTCGTGCAGGGACTCGTGGCTGGCCTGGGAGAAGGAGGAGACCTCACTCCTCAGCTTCATCGTCTTCCCCAGAGGAAAGAACTTAGTCAAGAAAGCGTTCGAGAGCTTCTCCCACGAATTGAAGGTGTTCGGGTCCTTTCCCCTAAGCCACTGCTTGGTCTTATCCCGCAGAGAGAAGGGGAATAGCTTCAGACGGATTGCATCAGTTGTGACACCATTAATCCTGAATGTGTCACACTTCTCAAGGAAGGAGTCCAGATGTTCAATAGAGCTCTCCATGGGTGCCCCAGAGAATTGATCCTGCTGGATCCACGTCACTAGCGACGGCTTAAGCTCGAAACTTTGGGCTACAATAGCCGGAGATTGAATGGATGAGGTGGACCCGATGGAGGGCATCAAGTATTCCAGCAGATATTTCTGGGGATGAGTGTTCTCTCACATGGCTTCAGCTTCTTTCCTTCTTCTTCTTTCCTCGTTTAGATGCCTCACGGTAGCGTTACCTTCCGGGTCAATAAGAATAAAGTCATCTAGACTCCTTGTATTCCTGCGCATGAAAAACAAGAAATACCCGTGAAGCAAGAATGGGATAGAAATAGATAAAAACAGAAAATAAAGAGCACAAAATAAAAAAGAAAAAAAGAAGAATGCAAAAATTATCGCGAGGTATGGATATGAGCTAGACTCAAGGGTTCGAAAGGTCCTAAAATTAACAAGCACGTTGCCTCCCCGGCAACGGTGCCGTAAAGCTTGACGTCCCCTGGTTTTCGAATCATGCAGAGTGCAATTAGATGGGGGATACCAGATTTAAATATTTGTACCGCAAGCGCACGGTGTTGTAGTGTGGCTTGGGGATCGAACACAGGGAGACGTGGTTGTGCTTGTTTCTAAGAGGAACCGATTCACCATACGAGTGAGCTAGCCCGAATGATAGATGGTTTGTCACGGAATGTAAATATGGAGGATATGCAATATAAAAGGAAACCTAGGACTTCGGTTTCCACCCTATCATGTGTTCTCGCTATTACAACCTACGGATAGGAAAATGATCGGAATTAAGGTTTAGTGGTGGGACGTTGCCTCTGAAAGTGATGCCAGCGTCCCATGGGCCCGATATTCCGGTCGATGCCCAGGATGATACGCCGGACTACCCGGGTTCGGTCGATGGGCATTCCCATGTCCATTAACACCGACCGACTCCGGAAGCACTAAGCCCGCAACGATAACTCCCAACATCTCATCCTGTCGCTCCCGCGCGCTAGGATTCGATGTCTACGCTATGGGCGTGAGCTGTGGCTAGGGAGTCAACCGCCAAGTTTATTCCCCCTTGGCCCTACGGTCAAAGGCGGTCTTTTTCCCACCGATGACAATGAAACACCCTGCGTAACCTCTAAATTCCTAATCCATATCGATTTCCTAGTCCTATGGACGCATTAGGGAGAACCCACGAAGGGGTTTCCACCAAAATCCCAGATTAGAGAACTACTCACAAATCATAGCTAAAAGCGATCTAAATAGAAATCAACCGTAAAAATCATGATCAGACAATTGCAATGAAGTAGTAGCAATGCTATTAAGACTATATTAAAGTTTCACAAAGATCAGAAGACTTACAAAAACAGTAAAATTCCAGCCGTCACAAATGGAGAAAAAAGACAGAAAAGTAACAGCTTTCGCTTTTGGAAACCTAGGGCAACTATATGTAGAAATTGACTTCACCCGATCGGTTGAAGTATCAACCAATCGGGTGAGCTGCTTCGCGCTTCAGCCGTAGCCTTCGAGAACTTCAACCGGGCGCTTGGTCTGACCGGGTGGAGCGAGCGGGTCGTCGTTTGAAAAGATTCAGCATCAGGTCAACCGATCAGTTGAGAATTCAACCGATCGGTTGGAAATATCCCCAAAAGAGACAGAGAAGTCTGTCAATTTGGCATGGTCAGCAGACGTCGGTTGAGCTCTCCAGGTCGTTCTTTGGAAGGATCGGCTACCTATGAACCGATCGGGTGAGATGTCACCCGATCGGTTGGAATTCAGCTCCAAATTGGCCGAGAGCTCTGCTGTGTTCAACCGGTCGACGAACCAGTCGGTTGGTTTTCTTCTCACTCCAGCCTTCATCTGGGTCGGATACGCGTGCATCATCCAATCGGTTGGCTGTTTCCAACCGATCGGGTGAGAGCTGAAAAATTGTGATCTTCATCGTTTGGCCCCCCGGATCACCCGTGACTCCTCCCGTTGCTTCGGGGACTCATGATAGCTTTGTTATATGTCCCCTACACTGGCGATCTCCTGCAAATACACAAAAACACCAAAAAGTGAAAGAAAACAAAAAAACCCAAGAAAATGGGCACGAGACGACGGAAAAACAATGGAAAAACACAAAGAAGACGTGTGTGAATATATAAAACATAAACACATGTCACATCAATGAATGGAATGTTGAGTTGGATGCCCTTCAGAAGCTCTGTGAACTTGGAATACTTCTTCTCCATTTTAGCCAAAGCCAACCTCTGTGGATACGACGGAGGAGGTCGGCTCCCCTTGTCCTTTGTGGCATTTTTGGGAGGTGGGTCACTAGAATTCATTGCACTGTCTCTTGGAGTTGGTGTGACGGTAGGCACATTGGAAGGTGATTCCGCCTTCTCTCCATCCATGGTAGGCTCATCTGTAGCCTCTTCCCTATTACTGCCAATAGTGGCCTCCTCAGTTATGACTTGTTCCTTGTTCACAACTGGAATCATAACGGGGTCGGTTGCCCGTCCTCCACGGTAACAGAGACCATGACATTGGCTTAAGCCCTCGGATTCGGCTCCAGTTGCGAAGGCAACCTCCCTTGGTTCTTGAGTACCTTAGACATCTGGCCCCTCAGCTCATCGAGCGATGTGTTTATATTTTTGAACTGAGTGGACGTGTCCTGATTGAACCTGACCTACCCGCTCATGAATGTCTCTAACGTGGTCTCTAGATTGGACCGCGACGAAGTTGATGCATAGCCCTGCTGAGTTTGGCGATTGAGCTGGTAGCCTGGTGGTCGATATGGCCTAGCTGGCCTAAACCCGCTCTGCTGTTGATTTGGCGGCTGCCCTTGTTGTTGTTGAGGAGGGGTTGGCGGTCTCTAAAATGTGGAGGTTGCAGCCCTCCACTTGGGTTCCCGTAAGAAAATCCAGGATGATTCCTAGCGGCTGGATGTTGCCACTGATTGTGCCTCTCTCCTTGGACATACTGTACCGACTCAGATGAGTCGGCTCAATCATAATGTCCCTCACTGCGAACATAACTATGCTCTCCATATTCATCTGAAGGATGATAAGCAGAGGTGTTGGCAGTTGCTAGGATGGAGTCCAAACGTTGTTCAATCCTAGCCACCTATTTACATAAAGTCTCAATGTGAGAATCAAGGTGGCTGATAGCTGACGTCCCCTAATTTTGTACAAGCAGGGATACGAGAATTAAATATTTATAACCGCAAGTGCACGGTGCCTAAGTGTGGCTTGGGGTCGAACTTAGGGAGGCGTGAGGTGTGCTTGTCAACAAAGATGAACCAGATCACCGAAGGGTGAGCTAGCCATATCGCTTAATAGGTTGTCACGGTATGAAACTACGGAAAGGTGTAAGATATAAAAAGTAATATAGGACCTTGGCTTCCACCCTATCATGTGTTCTCTCTATTACGACTGACGGATAGGAATACAATCGGATTCTTGGGTTTAGTGGTGAGACGTTGGCTCTGATAGCGGTACCTAGCGTCACATGGGCCCGATATTTCGGTCGATGCCAAGGATGATACACTAGGTCAACCAGGGTTTGGACGGTAGGCATTCCCATGACCAACACCGACCGACTCCAGGAGCACTAAGCTCGCAACGATTGTTCCCGATATTTCATCCAAGTCGTTCCCACGCGCGAGGAATCAATGTCTACGCTAGGGGTGTGAGCTGTGGCTAGGGAATCAAAATCCCGTTTTATTTCCCCTTGGCCCGACGGTCAGAGGTGGTCTTTCTCCCGCCAATGACAATAAAATGCCCAGCGTAACCATCTAAATCCCTACATCCTATCAAAACCCTAATCATATGGTCGTTCTAAGGAGAACCCACGAAGGGGCTTCCACCAATGTCCCAGCTTAGGAAACTACTCACTAAACATTGCAAGAAATTCAATGCAACAAAATATAGCCATCAAAATAAAGATCAAGCAATAGATTAGAGAAGCAAACAATAGTATAAATGCAATATTAAAGTATCAAATCGATCGGAGAACTTACAAGACAAGTTTAATTAGAAGCAGCCAAAATCCCTAGAAAATGCTTAAGAAAAGGGGATTCTTGTTTTCTGGAAAACCTAGGGCTATTTATACATTTTGGCAAGATACCAGGGAATATTCCCACAAGAAGACAAAAAATAAGCGTCCAATTGATCGGTTGAAACATCAACCGATCGGTTGAGACGACCGTTTGACTTGGTCTTCAGCTCCTGAGATACTTCACCCGATCACTGAACCGATCGGGTGAAGTCGTTGGGATCTTGAGCTGTGAAGAAATGCTATTGGTGACCCGATCAGTTGACAAGTCAACCGATCGGGTGGAGGTCGGCTCCAAAAACAGAGATGACTGTGGTGACCACCCGATCACAGAACCGATCGGGTGGGATTCAGCTTCAAAAACAGAGAGCACTGTGGTGACCACTCGATCGCTGAACCGATCGGGTGGGGTCGCTTCATGGCTTGCTTCTGATCGGGTCTGATACGCGTGCACGAAAACCGATCGGGTGGGTCTGTCCACCCGATCGCTTGAGGGCTGATACTTGATATACTTTGACGTTTGGCCCTCAGGATCTTGTGTGGCACCTTCCGTTGCTCTGGGGACTCCTGATATGAGCTATATATGTCCCCTGTGCTGGGAATCTCCTATAAAAGCACTCAAAGACAAAGAAAGTGAAAAGGAACTAAAAATCACAAAAGAATAGATACAAAACAACGGAAAACAACGGGTAAATACGGAGAAGACATGTGTGAATATATAAAATATAAACGCACGTCAAAATCCCCCAAGCTGAACCCTTCCCCGTCCTCGAGGAAGACGAGTGAGAGTGGGAGCTCGGAGGAAAAAATAGAAAGGAAGATACAGAAAAAGAAAGTGAAAACCTAGATCACCCGTCAGAGCCAACGAAATAAAACATGCCACACTAAGCAAGCATGTGATAAGCACATCACTAAACTGTCACGCCCCGCTCACCCAAGTACGGGGAGCGCATCTAACAAGGTCGTCGTAGTATTCAGACTCAGGCTTCGAGCCCTCTTATCTAAATGGCATTTTTTGTGGTTTAATATAAAATAATGAGCAGGCCACTGTGATATCACTGGAATAGTACACAGAGAAAAGAAAAGTGCTCCAACAGAAAATAAAACGCAGTACTGAAAAGTAAATACAACAACACAGAACATTACATTACATTACATCATGCTAATCCATATTTATACATCAGCTGTACAAAAAGGGGGTACAAAAGTGGGTACACAAAAAGTAGAAACCCCCAACCCAAAAGTACCAAAGCCCACACCCAGTACAACTCATCCACTAGTCTAACCCCGGGAAATCTAACTGTACAAAGTCGCCCGAAGGCTCTACCTCAGCAGCACTGGCACCGGTCTCTGGCTCCGGGACACCAAAAGACTGCTCGGGCCTCAAACCTGAAAACCACGGGATGGGACACGTCAACGCGTGACCCAGTAGAAACTCCTAAAACCCTAGTAGAACATAATTTTAGAGCTGGTCTTCCTAACTAACTAACTATAAGTGTCACATCATCACATGATTATGCAGAAATTAAGAACAGAACATTAATGCTGAAAGTAAATAACTGGAAGCAAAACAGAAGTAAATTTACTGATTTAATTAATTAAAATTAGTCGTTGTTCTGTTTGGAACCTGGGTAAACCGTAGACTGCTAAGGGAGCGGACTTCACCCAGGGTGGGTGAAAAGTGGTACCACTCCAGCGACACGAGCACTGGAGGGGCCTCTCGTAACTCTATGCCCGAACGGGGCAAGGCACTAGAGCGAGACTCATCTTGGTTTTTCTGTGGAAAACGGAGAAAACCATCAATTACCAGACATGGTGCGTCACGGGCACACCACCGGCCTCTCCAACTCTAGTCAACTCTCCCTCTCTGGAGCGACGTAGCGAGTGAGAAATCATACTACGGTCCGCCCCTTAACGCCTACAATTTTCCCGTGTTCCCCCAAACCCCCATCGAGAGTCTCACCCATTTCAAAGTGGAATGAGAACTCCCGATGTCATACTCTCATCCTCACTCACAAATTTTCTTTTGAAAAGCATTTAATTCATTTGCCATAATATCAACTAGTGGTCTCAAATACCACTTTTATTTCAACACATTGTATTCTCATCAACAATAACTTTTTCTTTCCATATGAATCATAACACATTAACATCGTCATTAAAACATATATTCAAGAGCATGATAATAAAGCACAACTAACATGTTCAAAATTAACTTGAAACCATAGTACAACCATGCAATTCCTACTCCAATTTACAACATGAATCTGTCTAAAACGTCAGTACAGAAAGAATGGCCCTGTTACCCTATTCGCAGTCAGAAGTGGCTCTCGGCGCCTTCTTCAAAGTCGTAGGAAATTTTCTGTAGTTTTTCATAGTGTCCTTAATTATATTTTTATGATTTTTCTACTATTTTATATGATTTTTACAAGTTACTGTCTTGCTACAAAAAAATTCCAGCAACTAGTTTTCTTACTAAATCTAGTTACTAACATGTTTGAATGCTACCATTAACATAACTATACTAACATGACAATATAGTTACAACATCTACAAATCATTAACATATTTCACTTAATTAAGACTATAATATAAACATCCTATTCACTAATTGAAACTAATGTTAAGACTAACTTTCTAGACATAAACCAAGCACAATTTAGTAAGTTAGCATATAACCTCTACTCTCAATTTTCAACATGGGACAAAATTACTAACTTTTAACATTGCAAATGATAGAGATACTATCTTTAAGCATGAAGATGAAATTCCTACTAAAAAAAATAAGAACTTGATCCCAAAATTTTTCCATACAACTAACCTACTAGCAAAACATGTTAAATTGATACTTAAAATTACATGCTACCAATTAAAGCAATCATCATGGGATAAAATTAAACTTGCTAAGAGAGGAATCCTATCATGAAATTTAAAGACATAGATTCCAATACAAAAATTTTGTGTAACTTACTAACTTAATTAGAAAACCATTCCTAAAACTAAACTCTACTTAAGGGATTAGGAATCCTACCTTATAAAAGTCCTCCAAAATAATTTCTTGGGCCCTTCTTCTCCTTGTAGAGGTTGGGCCTCCTCCAAAATCTCCTTCATTCAAGCTCTAAATTGATCTCCCAAAATGATGTTTTGAAGAGCTTTTTGGGATGAATATGGTGTTAGGATGATGGGGGAATTTTTGTGAGCTCTAAGTGATGAAGGTGGGATTATTTGGAAGGGTGTTTGATGGAGGAAGATAAAGCAAAGAGATGAAGGGGGAGAGAAATTTTCGGCCTGGTGTGTTAGGAGGGTGAGGGTTAGTGAATTTGGGTTTTTTTTCCTATTTTGGTTTTTGTTTAATGCCTTGAAAATTGCATTTCCCTAAAATCCTCTCCTCCACTCATCTTAGTCAAACTAAGTCATGTGTTCTCTTATTAGCTCCTAAGATGACACATAAGATGTTGTGTTGTCATGGTGAAGAAAATTGGATTTTTGTATTTTTAAGAAAATAGGAATACATGAAGAAATACGACAACACTCCAAATACAAGTATTCATCCAAATACTCTTATTTACTAAATTCAATCGATGAGTATAAAATATTTTAAAATTAATTCCTACACCAAATAATTAAAGGAAAAATACAAGCATTCTCCTGAAAAAATATATGTGGTCAAAATACGTACAAGTACGTGTACATGGAAATTGGGGTCATTACATCCTACCCCTTAAAATAAATTCCGTCCTCGGAATTTCAAATTAAGGGAGAAAACCTTTCTATACATCTATTACATACAAAACAAAATTACATCAGACAAACAAGTGAGGGTACTTCTCTCTCATCTCATCCTCGAGTTCCCAGGTCGACTCTCCTGGTGACTCGCGGTGCCACATAACCCTCACTAGGTTGATCGACTTCTTCCTCAGCATCTTCTGCCTCTGGTCTAGAATGGCCACAAGCTGCTGATCATAAGTCAAGTTCGATCTTACTTCGATCTCAGAGAAGTCAACAACATGATCCGGATTCCCAACACATCTCCTGAATTGTGATATATGAAACACTTTATGCACTCCCTCGAGAGATGCTGGCAAGGCAATTCTATAAGCAACTTCTCCAACATGAGCCAAAACTTCAAAAGGCCCAATATACCTTGGACTCAACTTCCCTCGTCTCCCAAAAATGAATCAGCCCTCGAGTTGGCGAGATCTTTAGAAATACTAACTCTCCTTGCTGAAACTCCAAGTGTCTCCTCTTCACATCTGCCCAGTGCTTATACTGGTCCTAAGCTATGCGAAGATTGTCTCTGACGACTCTCACAATATCTACGGTTTCCACGATCATATCCGGGCCTAACAATTCACGATCTCCAACATCATCCCAACTGAGAGGAGATCGACACTTCCTTCCATACAAGGCTGCAAATGGCGACATGCCTATACTAGCTTGATAACTGTTATTGTAGGCGAATTCTACCAGATGTAGATGTTCATCCCAAGAACCCTTGAAATCCAGCATTGACCGGCGCCACGTTTACGGTATGGGCGCGGTGTCGTTTTACCGCAAGTGCATGGTTATGTAGGGTGCTGGTTTATCGAACTCAGGGAGGTGGATGGCTTGAGTGGCTACTAGCCTCGCCAAGGTTGTGTGCTAGCTACGCGGATGATGTGGGTGGAAGTGTAGAAATAAAAGAAAGGAACGAAAAAGACACGAAAAGAATCCCCGCTAACACGGGCTAGAGCACTCATGACACTTGGCATTTGACTTGACCCAGGGTGAGACATTGCCCCAAAAGGTGGTACCTAGCGTCCATGGCCCGATATTCCGATCGGTGCAAAGCACGCTAGGCCTACCCGGTTCCGGACGGTGGGCATTCCCATGTCCATTAACACCTTCCGCAACCGGGAGCATTAAGGCCACAATGATATCTCCCAACATTTCGTCCAAGCCGTTCCCACGTGCGAGGACTCGATGTCAACGCTAGGGGCGTGAGCTATGGCTAGGGAGTCAACAGCCAAGTTTATTCCCCCTTGACCTGACGGTCAGAGGCGGTCTTTCTCCCGCCAATGACAATGAAACACCCCCGCGTAACCCTAATGGCCAAATAGGTCAAATGTGATTTCTAGCAATACATCGAAGCGGATCTTGACAGGACAAGCACCGGACCCCAATCCCCAACACATCTAGTGTGTTGACATACGAATTGGACCCATATTGCTAGAAATCCCCATTGACGCATTTCATCGAACACGTGCCATGCAACCAAGTCTAATGTAAATTTCCAAGCATCAATCCTACCCTAACTCGTATTAGGGTTCATCAAAACTACTCAATTGTGAATAACATATAAACAAACAACACAAAAGACATATAAACTTTCACCATCAAGCAAAATAAACACAATACAAAACAATGGAGAAAAAGAGAAGAAAATACTTATCTTGAGTGAATCGTCAATCCAATACAAGACTTATTGAAAGAGAAAACCTAATCTAAACTAACCCTAGACTAACAAGAGAAAGGGGCAAAAAGCCCTAGAAAACTGATGAAGAACACTCTTTTCAGTCGGCCAACTTCGAGTATTTATAGCCCCATTTTGAAACCCTAATGGTTCGGGTCCAAACCCGCAGAAAATCCGCCACCCGATCGGTTGATGAGTCAACCGATCGGGTGAGAGCTTCGAAAATCTTCAACCGGGCGCTGAGGCGAGCTGGTGGCTCAGTCGGTTCGCCAAATGAGGAATTGCAGCTACAGATGAACCGATCGGGTGATAAGTCACCCGATCGGTTGGAATTACGCTCCATTTGGCCGAGAGCTCTGTCGGATTCAAACGGTCCACGAACCGGTCGGTTGAGCTGTCCGGGTCGTCTCTTAGAAAATTCTGTTACAGGTGAACCGATCGGGTGATAAGTCACCCGATCGATTGGAATTTAGCCCAAATGACAGAGAGCTCCGTCGATTCACCCGATCGCTGAACCGATCGGGTGAGCTGCTATTCTTCTTCAGCTGCCGCCCGGGTAGGATACGCGTGCACCAACTGATCGGGTGACTGGTCCACCCGATCGGTTGAGGGCTGAGGAATATCAATCATCATCGCTTTGACCCCCTGGATCACGCGTGACTCCTCCCATTGCTCCGGGGACTCATGATATCGTCGTTCTTATGTCTAAAATGCTAGAAATTCCTGCAAAATACCAAAAACACGGAAAAGTGAAAGAAAACAAGAAAACACGAGAAAACGAATACAAGACGGCGGTAAATTATGGAAAAACACGGGAGAAAACGTGCGTAAATATATGAAAAATAAACGCACGTCAAGCATGCACGCCCTCAGCATATCTTCCAAGATATGAATTGTCCTCTCCGATTGACCGTCTATCTATGGATGGTATGCAGTGCTAAAACTCAGCTGAGTTCCTAAGCTATCCTGCAAACTTCTCCAAAAATGAGACGTAAACCTTGTGTCACGGTCAGAGACTATGATTACAGGTACTCCGTAAAGCCTCACGATTTCCTCCATATATCTCTTAGCAAGATGGTCTGTCGATTGGCCCAATCGAAATGGTATGAAGTTAGCTGATTTGGTTAATCGGTCAACGATTACCCAAATAGCATCATGTCCTCAAGAAATGCGAGGTAAGCCAGTTACGAAATCCATCGTCACATGCTGCCACTTTCACTCTGGAATTGGAAGATGTTATAGAAGTCCTGCCGTTCTCTGATGCTCGGCCTTGACTTGCTGACATTTCAAACATGAAGCTATACTTCTAGCCACACTACGCTTCATGCCATGCCACCAAAAATGTTGTCGCAGATCATGATACATTTTGGTGCCTCTAGGATGGATAGAATAAGGTGAGATATGAGCTTCTGTCAACAGTTCATCTCGAATATCATCTGATGGCACACAAATCCTGCTCCCAAAACGCAGAGATCCATCTTCATGAATACAGAAATCATTACAGAGTCCGGCTTCTGTCTGCTCGCGAATCTTCTTCAACTTCGCATCTCCAGACTGAGCTGCCTTAATCCTCTCAACTAAATCAGATTGAACCTGCAAGTTCATCATCACAACTGATGAACCAGGTGAGACAACTTCAATCTCCATCTGCCGAATATCACCCCGAAGTTCTCTCTGAGCTATCAACATCATCACTGTCGGCATACGACTAAGAGCATCATGCACTACATTGACTTTCCCAGGGTGATATTGGAGGTCGACATCATAATTAGCCATCAACTCAAGCCACCTGCGCTGCTGCATATTTAATTCTTTTTGAGTGAACACGTACTTCAAACTCTTGTGATCTGTGTATATCTTTACACGCTCGCCTAGAAGAAAATGCCTCCATAATTTCAATGCAAACACCACTGCTGCTAATTCCAAATCGTGCGTAGGATAGTTCCTCTCATGAGTCTTCAACAATCTATAAGCATAAGATACAATGCTACCATGCTGCTGGAGAACACATACCAATCCTCTGACTGACGCATCACAGTAAATTTGAACGGTCTGGAATCTTCAGGACAGGTGCAGTGATCAATCTATGCTTCAGTTCATCGAATGCTCGCTGACATTTCTCTGACCAATTGTAAGCAACATTCTTCTTGGTTAGATGAGTCATCGGTGCAGCGATCTTAGAGAAATCCTTGATGAACTTCCTGTAGTACCCGGCCAATCCCAAGAAACTTCTGATCTCTGTGACTGACTTAGGAACTGGCCACTTCTCTACAACGGCAACCTTCTCTTGATCTACAGCTATCCCATCTCCAGACACATGTCACAGAAAAGCAACCTTGGTCAGCCAAAACTGACACTTGCTATACTTAGCATATAACTGGTGCTGCCTCAGAGTCTCCAGGACTATCCTCAGATGCTCAACATGATCTTCCTCTGACCTTGAGTACACCAAGATATCATCTATGAAGACGACCACAAACTTATTCAAGTACTCATAGAAGACTTGGTTAATCAACCTCATGAATGTGGCTGGTGCATTAGTAACACCGAAAGGCATCACCAAGAACCTATAATAACCATACCGGGTTCTAAATGCAGTCTTTGGAATATCTGATCCTCTGACCTTCACTTGATGATACCCGCTTCTCAAATCCAGCTTTGAATACACTCGCAATCCGTCCAACTGATCAAAGATGTCATCAATCCTAGGAAGAGCATACTTTTTCTTCATAGTAACTTTATTCAACTTCCGGTAATCGATACACATCCTTTGAGATCCATCCTTATTATTCACCAAAAGCACTGGCGCACCCCATGGCGAAACACTTGGCTGAATCAAACCACGCTCTGAAAAATCCTTCAACTGACTACGAAGCTCTGCTAACTCTAGAGGAGCCATACGGTATGGAGCTTTCGCAATCGGTTGAGTGCCTGGAATCGGAACGATGGTGAATTCCAATGATCTATCTGGTGGAAGGACATCAGGAAAATCTCGGACTACCCTCGGCAATCAGGTTCAGCATCCATCTCCATCATCACTTCTACTGGACTGGCCTTAAACTTCAATGGTCCAAGGGAACTACTACCACTAAGAAATTCAAACTCTGGATGATCAGGAATCTGAAACACTATCTTTCTGAGCCTACAATCTATAGTTGCATAGAACATTCCTAACCAATCCATCCCAAACACTGCTTCAAAATGAGGCATCTCCATTACTAAGAAATCTGCATACAGCCTACGTCCACAAATCTCAACAGGACACTGTCGGTATCCCGAAGAACTGCGGATCACTCCACTCCTTGTATGGATATTCCAACTAAGAGCAAAGGTGTCTACTACTAATGAATTCCTAGTCACGAACTGCTGAGACAGGAAGCAATGGGATGCTCCTGAATCAAAAAGTGACAAGGCAGGGAAGGAAGCAACTCTAATAACACCTAAGAGGATAAACATAAACTAACATAAGAATCTAATCATCCTAATCACAACCACAAACATCACATACTATAATAAAAATAACAAAGCATTCAACTCAAAAAAGAAAATAGGTACCAGTGATAACACGACCGGTGTCCTCTGCCTCGACAGCCGACATGGTGAAAGCCTGACGCCTCGTCGCCACTCTCCTGGGGGTCTACTGCTGCTACTGTAGAGGCCTAGGTGGTCCTCTCTGAGTCACTGCACCAGGCGCTGGTGGAGCTAGTAGTGGAAGCCTCTGTGGAGCCGGCAGAAGGGTCCTCTACTGCTGCACAGGCCGGACTGCCACCGGTGCCCCAGAACCTAAAGTCTGCCCCTGCTGAGGACACTGCTTACTGATATGCCAAGACTGACCACAGGTAAAACACTGCCCAACCATAAACCTGCAATCCTTCTGATCATGCCCCGACTTCCCACAAAATCTACAAGGCAAACGCCGCTGTGGTGCTGGTGGAGCTCCAGGCCTCCAAAACTGAGTGGTCTGAGTGGGCCTCGAGAAACTCCTCTGCTGACCCACATGGTGCCTCTCAGATGCTGCTGGACCTTTACCCACACTCTTCAGGTGCGTCTCATGCATCCTGGCCGCATCCAATACGGCACTGTATGTAAGCAACACCTGGCTCGACATCGCTACTCTGAACTCAGGATCCAACCCCATCCTAAATCGTCTAGCTCTGGTGGCCTCCGACTTCACCAACTCAGGAGCAAACTTGCTCAATAGTGAGAACTCTGCATTGTAGGCATCTATGCTCCGTCGTCCCTGAGTCAGGTGCTCGAACCTCAACTGCAGCTCATCCTTCTTCGTCTCTGGCAGGAACTGAGCCTCAAATAACTCTCTGAACTTCTCCCACGAGATCGTCTTGGTCAAATGTAACTCCTGAGCATCCCACCAATCTCGTGCCTGATGTGTCAGGTGTCTCTTCGCGGCATCCACCCACTTATCTCTTGGGTATCCAATAGCCTCCGAATCATCCTCAGAATGCCTGATCCACTCGTCCACCTCCAGAGGACTCTCCTTGCCTAAAAAGGACCTCGGGTGCAAAGCTCTAAACTGCCTGATACCCACTGGCTTTGGTGGTGCACCACTAGCCACCCTATCCTCCATCTGCTGCATATGCTCCAGAATCCCTATCAGAATCTTTCCCATCAGGGAAGCCTCAGACGAAGCAGCATCAAAAGCAAGGGTCCTGTTCTCGGACGATCCATTCCCCGGATCCATTCTGCAAGAATGAACATGGAAACAACATTCAGTACCAAAATTGCGAATTATAATGTTAGAGCTTACTTGTACTATTCTTACATGTATCGCAGTGTGAGCTGACCTGCATGGGCCACTACAAAAATCTTGTCATGCCCCGCTCACCCAAGTACGGGGAGCGCAGCTAACGAGGTCGCCGTAGTATTCAGAATCAGGCTTCGAGCCCTCTTATTTAAATACTACTAGGCATTTTTTGTAGTTTAATATAAAATAATAAGCAGGCCACTGCGATATCACTGGAATAGTACACAGAGAAAAGAAAAGTGCTCCAACAGAAAATAAAACACAGTACTGAAAAGTAAATACAACAACGCAGAACATTACATTACATTACATCATGCTAATCCATATTTATACATTAGCTGTACAAAATGGGGGGTACAAAAGTGGGTACACAAAAAATAGAAACCCTCAACCCAAAAGTACAAAAGTCCACACCCAGTACAACGCACCCACTAGTCTAACCCCGAGAAATCTAACTGTACAAAGTCGCCCGAAGGCTCTACCTCAGCAGCACTGGCACCGGTCTCTGGCTCCGGGACACCCGAAGACTGCTCGGGCCTCAAACCTGAAAACCATGGGATGCGACACGTAAACGCGTGACCCAGTAGGAACTCCTAACACCTTAGTAGAACCCAGTTTTAGAACTGGTCTTCCTAACTAACTAACTAACTAACTAACTACAAGTGTCACATCATCACATGATTATGCAAAATTAAGAACAGAACATTAATGCTGAAAGTAAATAACTAGAAGCAGAAAAGAAGTAAATTTACTAATTAAATTAATTAAAATTAGTTGTTGTTCTGTTTGGAACACGGGTAAACCGTAGACTGCTAAGGGATCGGACTTCACCCAGGGTGGGTGAAAAGTGGTACCACTCCAGCGACACGAGCACTGGAGGGTCCTCTCGTAACTCTATGCCCGAACGGGGCAAGGCACTAGAGCGAGACTCGTCTCGGTTTTTCTGTGGAAAATGGAGAAAACTATCAATTACCAGACATGGAGTGTCACGGGCACACCACCGGCCTCTCCAACTCTAGTCAACTCCCCCTCTCAGGAGCGACATAGCGAGTGAGAAATCATACTACGATCCGCCCCTTAATGCCTACAATTTACCTGTGTTCCCCGAAACCCCCATCCGGAGTCTCACCCATTTCAAAATGGAACGAGAACTCCGATGTCATATTCTCATCCTCACTCACAAATTTTATTTTGATAAGCATTTAGTTCATTTGACATAATATCAACTAGTGGTCTCAAATACCACTTTTATTTCAACACATTGTATCCTCATCAACAATAACTTTTTCTTTCCACATGAATCATAGCACATTAACATCGTCATTAAGACATATATTCTAGAGCATGATAATAAAGCACAACTAACATGTTCAAAATTAACTTAAAACAAAAGTACAACCATGCAATTCCTACTCCAATTTACAACATGAATCTGTCCAAAACGTCAGTGTAGAAAGAATGTCCCTGTTACCATATTTCCGGTTAGAATTGGCTCTTGGCCCCTCTTCAAAGTTGTAGAAAATTTTCTGTAGTTTTTCGTAGTATCCTTAATTATATTTTTCTGATTTTTATACTATTTTATATGAGTTTTACAAGTTAATGTCCTCCTACAAAAAAAATTCCAGCAACTAGTTTTCTTACTTAATCTAGTTTCTAAAATGTTTGAATACTACAATTAACATAACTATACTAACATGACAATATAGTTACAACATCTACAAATCATTAACTTTTTTCACTTAATTAAGACTATAATATAAACATCCTATTCACTAATTGAAACTAATGTTAAGACTAACTTCCTAGACATAAACCAAGCACAATTTAGTAAGTTAGCATACAACCTTTACTCTCAATTTTCAACATGGGACAAAATTACTAACTTTTAACATTGCAAATGATATAGATACTATCTTTAAGCAAGAAGATGAAATTCCTACTAAAAAAATAAGAACTTGATCCCAAAATTTTTCCATACAACTAACCTACTAGCAAAACATGTTAAATTGATACTTAAAATTCCATGCTACCAATTAAAGCAATCATCATGGGATAAAATTAAACTTGCTAAGAGAGGAATCCTATCATGAAATTTAAACATAGATTCCAATACAAAAATTTTGCGTAACTTACTACCTTTATTAGAAAACCATTCCTAAAACTAAACTCTACTTAAGGGATTAGGAATCCTACCTTGTAAAAGTCCTCCAAAATAATTTCTTGGGCCCTTCTTCTCCTTGTAGAGCTCGGGCCTCCTCCAAAATCTCCTTCCTTCAAGCTCTAAATTGATCTCCCAAAATGATGTTTTGAAGAGCTTTTTGGGATGAATATGGTGTGATGATGATGGGAGAATTTTTGTGGGCTCTTTGTGATTGAAGGGGGGATTATTTGGAAGGGTGTTTGATGGAGGAAGATGAAGCAAAGAGATTAAAGGGGGGAGAGCAATTTTCGGCCTGGTGTGTTAGGAGGGTGAGGGTGAGTGAATTTGGTTTTTTTTCTATTTTGGTTTTTGTTTCATGCCTTGAAAATTGCATTTCCCTAAAATCCTCTCCTCCACTCATCTTAGTCAAACTAAGCCATGAGTTCTCTTATTAGCTCCTAAGATGACACATAAGATGTTGTGTTGTCATGGTGACGAAAATTTGATTTTTGTATTTTTTAAGAAAATAGGAATACATGAAGAAATACTACATACACTCCAAATACAAGTATTCATCCAAATACTCTTATTTACTAAATTCAATCAATGAGTTTAAAATCTTTTAAAATTAATTCCTACACCAAATAATTAAAGGAAAATACAAGCATTCTCCCGAAAAAATATACGTACGTATTTACGTAAAAATATGTACAAGGATGCGTACATGGAAATTATGGTCATTACATAAACCCAGGAATATGAGTCCATTCGAGTGTCGTGGATACACGCAGTGAATCGCGAGTGAGTGAGGTCGTGAGCTAGCAGACGGTGTGACTATCTAAGTTGTGCAATAAAACTCCATATACTCATACCCATGGAATGACCTAAATATCAAATCAATTCGAATTAGCGATGAATATCAGTTCAAGCATGCAAGAGAATAGAGTAAGAATAGAAAACATATCATATCTTGGAGACTCTACTGCTAGGAACTGGGAAATCGCCGCACGAATGCTAAGATGATCGCTAGAAAATTCCTATGCGAAGTGTGTTAGAAAACGAAGGGGGTTAAGTAGGTGTGGAGGAGATCACTTGGTGCAAATTCTATCCTTCCCTTTATTCTTGGCGGTAGGAGTAATATTCACAACAGAAGATTTTTTGGGTTTTGGATATGTGATATTTTTTGGATTTTTGCTATACACATTTTTTTCTTTTTTTCTTTTTGAATTTTTCTTCTCTCTTTTTTTTGAAAGTGGGATAATGGAAAGTGTGCACTCTCCCAAATGGGAGAACGATGCACAACGAGGGGATCTGCACCAAGTAAAACAAAAAAGAATTCGAATTCTAAACACTTGGCAAAAGAAAAAAAATTCGCAGATCAGAACATAAGCAAAATAGGTTATTCTAGTCCTATTGGTAGAGTCCCGACACATGTGATTAGAAGCGTAATATATATAGATTATTCATGCATAGAGAAACAGATAGTGGAGGCATATACCGCATATTCAAAATTGAAGCATGATAGTCTATGGGTCATCCAAGGACATGCATATAAAACAACATCTCAATGTAGAAGCACACCAACTAGCTAGTCACAACACACAACTCATAAAAAAGCAAAATGAACCCACAGAGCATGAAATGCAATAGGACTCGGTTTCCTAGGGTTAGTGAGAATGATTATCGTAGCTAAGCTAAGTGTATGTATGGTTCCGTGGTAGTTTATCATGTGGGGTCATCTCTAGGAGAGGAGAAATAAAAAAGAAGGAAAGAAAAAGAAAAATACGAAGAAATCGACTCAAAATGGGTAAAAGAGACAAGACTGACGCACAAAGTGCGACTCCCCCAAGCTGAACATTGCATTGCCCTCAATGCAGTAGCAGTAAAAGCGAGAGGGCAACGATAGATGGGAGGGAAGTACACACCGACAAATAAACGATAAAAACGGGAAAAACACACAAAACGAGATATGGAAAAATAAAGAAAATAAACATCCAAACCAACTATACAAACATATTCACACGACAAACATGACACGACAACACATCAAAAAAGATTGATTTCCCCCAAGCTGGTTATGACAATGCTAGAGAAAAGATTTGATCGTGGTGAATTGATCGCTCCGGGATGTAACCCTAAAGAACGGTTGTAGTTTTACCGCAAGTGCACGGTGTAGCAGCGAGCGGGTTATCGAACACAGGGAGGACGAATGACCGTGCTTGTTCCAATCAACCTGGCTATTTAAGAAGAGAGATTTGCCTTTGGCGATCCTGTCACAATCGTCAGACAAAGTGCGGAAATGTCAAATCAAATAAAGAACGTCTAGGGAATGGGGAATCCCAGCTACTCACCGTATTTCATAAATGTGGTTCATCGGTATCAAAATTGCTAGATTAGGATTTTGGATGAACTAGTTGCAACTGAATGTAGAACCAAGCTCACGCTCTCGCGTTGTTGCCGGTCTATAGCTATCCTAGGTTTGGGTCCAATCTCTTGCAAACCCTAGCCTAGGGAAGCTAGCATTAGGATCAACATCATCGTCCAATCGCACACCGAGCCCAATCTCTTGCAAACTCGGCTCGTGATCTAGGTTGGGATAGTTCCTACCCGTCTAATCTCTTGCAAACGGGTATTGGTGCGGAATTGCAACCGAAAACCCTAGTATCGGTCCAATCTCTTGCAAACCGATACTACGGAAATTCGATTCCAACCCAATTCGGATTTCTAGGGTTTCCTATCGAATTGGGATCCAATCTCTTGCAAATCCCAATCGATGTGAAAGCTATCCGTAATAAACCGATCTCAATCTAATCCCTAATATCAATTCTAGCAAAATCTCTACCAATTCATCACAAATATGAAATTGGGCTTGTAGGGTTCATCCCCACGCCCCAAGACGTGGCGACTACTCACAATTCATAGCAAGATCACAAAAATAATCAATGAAATAAGCAATAGAATTCATCACAATATTGAGATATGCAATAAAAATAGAATTTTTAGAGAAGAGAAAAGCAAACCAATGGAGTTCTTCAATTAATCCAACAAAAATCCAATTTTGTCTCCTCTCCAATCTCAAGAATAAAACTAAAAAGCTAATCTAAAAAGCTGCAAAAAATCTAAGAGAAAAGCTCTGAAAACTAGGGTAAAAACAGGGGTTAAATACCCCCCAAAATCGTCCAAAAACTGTGACCAAAATACCCCTGCGCAGCCTGTTTTCCGCAATTTTCGCTACAGGCAGCGCATCGCACTCGGCCGAGTGACAAAAGTCGCTCGGCCGAGTGAGAAACCCTGTAATTTTCCAGTAAGTCGGGGCCTTCAGGGGTCTCTACTTCGGGGGCGGCTCGGCCGAGTGAGTTGTCGTCACTCGGCCGATGGCTTCATGGTACTCGGGCGGTCGGGATTATCCACTCGGCCGAGTGGGTCTTCTGAAGCTCAGGCAGTCGAAAAACAGTAACATGGCGATTTTTGAAGGGCTTCGTCTGGGCGCCACTCGGGCGGACGGGGTCTCGTCACTCGGCCGATGTGGTATCCGTCGCTCGGCTGAGTGCACGTATGAATCGTGTCTGCTCTGGTCGGCCGAGCGGTGTCTCGCTGGTCGGCCGAGTGGCTCCTCCACTCGGCCGAGTGGGACACAAAAAATGCCCAGATTGCTTGTTTTGGCCTCCTCGTCGCTCCTGCGACGTCCGTTCTTCTTCCGCTCTTCTCCAACAGCAAAAATACCCCTCGGGGAGGTCGTCGGTGACCCTCCGGAGTAAGCGCATCTCGAGATCACTCCAAATCGCGCCAAATCACCTGAAATGCGACAAAAACAACAAATCGTGAAAAGCATCGCAATATCGTCGATATATCGTGAAAAACATGATTTGGGCGATCTAAATGGCATGCAAACATGCGGGAAAAAGGTGTAAAATAAGGAGTGATCAAAATCCCCCAAGCTTGCCTCTTACTCGTCCTCGAGGAAGATAAGTAAAAGGCGAACCCGGTGGATTCGGAAAACGAAAACGGCGAAAAAAAATGAAAAATGAAAAACGGAGAAGAATGAAAAACGGAATAAAAATAAAGAAGAAAGAAAGAAGCGATGAGGTAGGCTGCTAGATCATTTTCTCAGGACGTGGGTTCCGCTTACTCATATAGCATGCACTGAACAAAAAACACATGTCAAAGAATTTTATTTTGATATCATAGTATAATAGTGCAAATAGAAATAGAAAACCCACGAACAACAATATAATCATGAAAAACGGAATAATCTTATAATTAACATCGTCTGAATCATTTAAAGCGGTATACAAGTCACAGATCACACACTTTTCAATTGAACGCTTTCTATCAGGAGTATAAGAGTATCACACTATAGAATAGAGAGAATAGAAAAGTATGGATTTCATGATATGAATGCTAGGTTTAGATTTCTGGATGTCTAAAGCTGAAAATAATCTCACCGAGTATAGAATATTACTTAGCCTAGGTTGTCGTGCAACGTCAAGTAGTCACTCTCTCACACATCAATGGATCCCCTCCCCCAAGCTTATCTATAAGCGTGGTGGCATAAAAAAAATATTCACATCCCCATTTTTATAAAGCTCCAAAAGTAATGAAAAGAAGGAAGAAAGAAAGAAAGTGAGATGGGATCTTTTATTGAGGATTTTTCCTCTTTTCTTTTTCTTTTTCTCTTTTTTTTTCTTTTTTTTTCTTTTGATGCAATAGCATATATACACAACGATCCCAACTCAAAGAGAGATAAAGATATACAAGA